>MU227137.1:4141812-4154470 GCA_018584345.1 Thuja plicata
GGTATTTTCCTTCTTCCTCTATCTAAGGATCTACTTTCCTTAGCTTAGTGGCATTTGTTTATCATATAACATTATTTCCTTATAAAGATTTATGTTTTGACTATGGATACCCTCTTATATGAGAGGTTATTGTCCTAGGTCATCACCTCTTCTTTATATTGCAAATTATGATTTTGATAAACTCTTGCTCTTTCTTTGGGTTAGAGTTTTATTCCTTCATCCTAAGATTCTACTTCCTCTTGATTACAAGGGGCTTGATGATTGAATCTTTGGTCCCTCTTTTCTTGAGAAGATGACATTTTATCTTAAGCATTCCTCTATGGTAGGGCTCTTGTCGATAAGATCCCTTCCCTTTTGAGGATCCTTTTTCCATAAGTGAGATATCCATTTCACGATTATCTATGTTCTTAGATGTAAGGGTCAACACTCTTCGCTAAGAATATGGTATACATTGTTGTAAAGCTAGATATCTCCTTACCATGTGAAGTAGGTATCCTCTTCCTCTTCCTTATCCTACCTAGTGGGTAGCCATGATAAGGAGGGGGGAATATATAGGGTCTCCCTTGTACTATAGTTTACATTAATTTACATTTTGCAGCATGCTAAATCCTCAGAAGGTAACGCACACAAGTTTCTAAATCCTGAAGAGACACGCATTTTAATTTTTTGCTAAATCCTCAGAGGGTAACGCACATAAGTTGCTAAATCCTGAAGAGATATGCAACCTTTTACGATATGCTAAATCCTTGAAAGGTAACGCACATAAGTTTCTAAATCCTGAAGGGTACACGCATTTTATACTCCATAGTGACACAAGAATGTGGATCTATGGGTATTTTCAAAAAGTCGTCAGAAGACGCACTTACAATTACAAGCAAAATTTATGGGTGAACCTATTGGGGGCTCTCCCTCCTTGGTGATTCATAGTAAGGTGGGCATCTTACTTGGCTAGGTAATCACTTTATGTTTTCTCTCTTTCACTTTCATGCTAGTAGGATTAGATCATGAAGCTATGTTATCAATAGTGTTGTTCTTGTCTTACTTATGTCGTCATGTATGTTTTCTATGATTGAATGTTCTTTACTTTCCATATCTTTATGTATGTATGTTGAGCTATAATCCTTATTCTGGGGGCTCGTGTCCCTGACTTAGTGATATTCTACATCGTTGCAATCCACTAGGATCCTTTTACTCTAACTTTACCGTGAGCACATTCGATTTCTGTACTCCCGCTAAAGTGGGGGCTTAATGTATCATCTTAAAATGGAAGCACTTCCATGTTAAGAGAATTTATTCCTCCTTAGGGGATTTATTTGACCTCCATCATATCATGCCCCTGATCTTCCCTTCTTTCCACCATTTTTTGACCTGATTTCTACATTCTGGGATACAGACCTATGTTTCTGGGATTCAGGGACAGGGTCGACCTCCTAGGATAGGGTCGACCTCGACCCTGACCTAGGACAAGGTAAACCTTGACCCTATCCTAGGATAGGGCCGATCTTGACCCTGTCCCAGGGTCCAAATCCTAGGAACTCTTGGTTTTTCGAATGTCGATCCTCACAAAAAGTTTTCTCCCGCTTCTAGGTCGGCTGTTTCGGGTTTCGAAATGATTGATTCCTAAATTATATTTAATATAGGTCCTCTCCTAGGGGTAAAGGATTTAATGGTGATTTAATTATCCTATGTAGGCCTCTTTAGAAGATTGTGCCCTAATTTAATATAAAGGAAGCCTTCTCCTCTCATTTTCTCTAAGTTCTCCAAGTGCAAAAAGCTCTAGCCAAGATTTTGTTCAAGCATTAATTGTTCTACATGTTTTCAAGCTCTCATGGTGTTCAAGTATTCCTTTCAAGCATTCAAGTTCTCCATTGAAGATCAAGGATTCAATCTTTCAAGCCTTTGAAGGGATTTGGTTCAAGCATTCAAGATTTATCATTCAAGCCCTAGATCTAGCCATCATGATGGTGTGATCTTCCTTCAAGATCCTTTGTGCATCCTCAAGAATCTTTTCATCATCTCTTCAAGGTGGATTCCAAGCATACAATCATGGAGGTTTATGGTTTCTAAAGTCCATGCTTTCATATTTACATACTTGCTACATTTGAATTACAATTGCATATCTATTTAATATCATAGCTTCATTGTTAGATTCAATTATACTACTTGCTAGCATTCTTATTTTAAATATTTATTTCAAGGTTAATTCCTAAATCAAGGTTTGATTAAGGAAAACCCCTCCCCCACAACAAACAAACATTTTTCTTACAGGTACAGGTTTGGGACTGTAGATCCGAGGCCAGATCTGGATACCCTTTTTAGATTTCTTTCAGACTGTGCGAATAGGGACACTTTCGGAGTTGAGAAGATCAAGTTGGAAAAATTGGTACAGGGTTGACCTTCTTCATAAGATGAGTATAGGTTTAGGACTATAAATCCAAGGCCAGATCTGGATACCCTTTTCAGATTTCTTTCAGACTGTGCAAACAGGGACACTTTCAGAGCTGAGCAGATCGAGTTGGCAAAAGTGGTATAGGGTCAACCTTTTTCATAAGAAAACATTGAAACAAAAAAATATTTCTAGGTTTTGTCTGTCTCTACATTTCCTTTCTGGATCATACTTTAGATTTTCTAGAAATAGAGTATAGAGCCCAAAAAATAGCATTCTTTGATCTGCAATATTTCAAGTTTAATACATTTCTATCATTCATTTCAATTCAAATCCTTAATCATTCTAAAGCTATCACACATTTACAATCACATCCATTTCAACACACATCTTAAGAGGGAAACCTAGGATCTCCTTCTTTATTCTTATTTCCAATAGATTGATTCATTTATGCATTGATCCTTTTTGGGTTGATCAATTTGGATCCTTCCTTTGTGCATTTGAGAATAAAGGGGAATATCTTATCTTTACCTCCACTCTAAACATTAAATGTAAGGTGAAAAATGATTTGAGTATCAAAACACTCTTATTCCATAAACATCATTTTTCTCCTTTACACAGAGAAGCAGAGAGTTGTGAAAGTGATTGCTTGATGAATTTCCAACTAGATTTGAAGATTGAAATGAGAACGGAGGCCACTCAGTGAATTAGCATAAGAGATGAATTGGATCTGGATTTGTAATTTAAGTTGTATGTATCATATCACACCTGCTAATTACTTTCTAACCATTGTATTGGTCAAAATCCTTTAACCAGGTTGACCTAACAGTCATTGTATAAATCCTTTGAGAAAGGTGACATTCAGTGGAATGTTCTAATACCTCTAACAAGGCCACTCCTGACAAGGTGATTAAATCCTTTAACCAGGTCACATTTAGCAATGTGTTTTGTAACCTTTAACAGGGGTTGGCTCCTACCAGAGCTCACTTCAGAAGAGTGAAAACTTGGTAGCAAGTTACTGGTGGTTTTTCCCAATTTGGGTTTCCATGTTAATTACTAGTGTCAAATTGTGTGAATGTTTATGTTGTGTTTTACTGTTAAGTTTCTACAAGTTGATTACAATTGAACAGTAAACTAAATATTTATTTTGTTGACTTATGCTATTGCTGCCAAGCAAATCTAAGTTGTTTAAAGTGCTAGAAAATTTCAATTGGTACATCTAGATGCAAGGATAACAGATTCATTCTAACAATTGGTATCAGAGCTTTGGTCTCTTGAAAATAGTTTGAAGGTACTTAAAGAAAAAGATAAAGATGTATAAAAAGTAGGTACCAAAGTTGAACAAAGATAACTTCCCTACAAGGGAGAGTTTGATAAAATTGCATCTGGCTGGTATTGGTGATGTTGCTAAGTGCTATATTGAACATGATTATGTAGCCCCAACAACACCTCTCACCATTGAACAGTTAAGAGAAAAAAAGGAACATAATCAAGAAATATTGGAGATCGCATCATCCCTGAGCTATCCTGAATTTGGAGACATAAAAATTGTACAAATGCAAAGTAGATGTGGGATACCCTGACAACCATCTATGGAGGAGATAAAAATGTGCTAAGAGCCAAATTTGAAAGTTTAAGAGGTAAGTTTGATGAAATGAAAATGCAAGAAGGAGAAAATATAGTTCAATATTGTGGTAGGATAAAGGAAGTTGTGAATGCTATTAGAGGAGCTAATGGAACTATTGATGATAACACCATTATGAGAAAGGTACTAAGGACTCTTCTTCCTGTATATGCTATTAGAGTCTCTACAATTCAAGAATTAAGATGTACTCCCAATAACAATTTGACTTTAGAAGGTCTAGTAGGAAGACTTACTGCATTTGAGATGTCAAATTTTGATAAATACACTCCACAAGTTATTGATTTTGCATTCAGATCCTAGATAGTCCTCAACAAATCAAAGAAAGGAAAGAAATGTGTGAACAGTGACAATGACACTACAGATGATGATCTAGAATAACTTGAGGCACTTATGGAATGAAGACTATCTAGAGGAAAAGGAAAATTCAAAGGTAAACTTCCTATCATTTGTTTCAAATGTAAAAAAGTTGGTCATATTGCTGCTAGATGTCTTGATAAGAATGACAAAGATGAAAGAAGAGATAGCAAGTACAAAGATAGAAAGGATGACCGAGACTTTAGAAAGTACAAGGATTACAAATACAAAGGTAAGAAATCTTTCTATATAGCGGAAGAAGCTTCTGACAGTGGATCTGATAATTTTGATGAAAATGATATAGAAGTTGTGTATGTTGCTATGAAAGATGATTCTGATGATGATAAGAAAATTGCACTAATTTCTTACATGAGTAAAGGTGACCGTTGGATTATTGACAGTGGTTTTTCACATCACATGACTGGTGATAAGGATAAATTTGAAACCTTAGATCAGTGCAATGGCGGTTATGTTAAATTTGGTAATGATGCACCATGTCTTGTTAAAGGGAAAGGATCAATTAAATTGACTAACAAGATCAGATGTAACAATGTATACTAGGTTGATGATCTTAACTATAATTTATTGAGTGTTGCACATCTGAATAATTTTGGTTAAAAAGTTGAGTTCCATCACAAGAAGGAAAATATCTATGATGCCACTGGAGAATTAGTTGGAAGTGGAGAGAAAACAAAAGGTAGCTTGTTCTATCTAGACTTAGCTGATGAGAAATGCTTGTTTGCACAATATAATGATGTTTGGTTATGGCATAAAAGGTTGTGTCATGTAAACTTTGATAACTTGGTAAGCATAAGAAAATTGAAAAAGGTTAGATGGTTGCCTAAGTTAAAGAAACCTAAAAAATGCAATGTGTAAGCAATGTCAATTGGGAAAAATGACTAAATCTAGTTTCAAAAGAAAGACTCATACTTCTGAGGAAATTCTAGAATTGGTTCATACTGACCTTTGTGGTCCCATTGGTGATAAAAGTTACTGTGGAGATAAATATTTCATTCTATTTGTTGATGATTACTCTAGAATGATGACTATTATGTTTCTTAAAGAAAAGTCTGATGCATTCCAGTTATTTAAGTGGCACTTGGCAAAAGTTGAAAAGGAGACAGGAAAAAGTTTGAAATGTTTGAGATCTGACCGAGGAGGGGAGTTTATTTCTAATGAGTTTAACATGTTCTACAATGACCGAGGTATAAAAAGATAGATGTCCGCACCTAGGACACCACCACAGAATGGTATTGCTGAAAGAAGAAATAGATCTATCATGGACTGTGCTAGAACACTAATGATGGAGAAAAATGTTGCACATAAATATTGGAGAGAAGCTATGAGTACAACAGTCTATACCCTGAATAGAGTACAATCAAGAAAGGTACTAATGCTACACCTTATGAGCTATGGTATGGATATGCACCTAATGTAAAATATTTCAAAGTTTTTGGAAGTAAATGTTTCATATTGAAGGATAACAGAAATGGAAAACTTGATGCTAAAGGTGAGGAAGGCATATTTCTTGGCTATTCAACTAAAAGTAAAGCATATAAGTGTTTGGTGCAAATGTTAGAATTGATGAATATGCAGAAAGAAATGAAGTAGAAAGCACACAACCTGAAAGTTACAAATCATTTGTCTATTTGGATGAGGAAGATTCTAATGTATTGCCTGAACCTAAGAATGAGGTTTCCAAGCAATAGCTAGCACCTTTCGAGTCATAGAATAATTTTTCCATACAAAAGGAGGCAATTGTCGAGCTATCTGATGAAGATGCTGAGACACAGAATCAACCTGAATTGAATGAGAATAATGAATCTGAAGCAAAGAAAGAACCTACTCTAGCAAAGTATGTGAGGAGGCACAACAAACTTGATCAAATCATAGGATCAAAGGATTATGTAGTCATGACAATAAGTAAGTTGAAAGACGGTACATGCTTTTTATGTGATTTTGAGCCTAAAACAGTAAAAGATGCCTTAGAAAATGAAGACTAGATACAAGCCATGAATGAAGAGATTAAACAAATTGAAAAGAATAAGACTTGGACACTTGTACCTAGGCCAAATGACAAAAATGTAATTGGTACTAAGTGGGTATTCAGAAATAAACTGAATGAACATGGAGAAGTAACAAGGAATAAAGCTAGACTGGTATGCAAGGGTTATGCACAAGAGGAAGGAATTCATTATGGAGAAACATTCGCCCTAGTTTCAAGATTGGAAGGAGTCAAAACCTTACTTGCATATGTAGCCTACAAAGGTTTTAAAGTTTATCAGATGGATGTAAAGTCAGCATTTCTAAATGGAATATTAGAAGAAGAAGTGTATATTGAACAAGCTGATGGATTTGTTGAACCAAGAAAGAGGAACATGGTTTGCAAACTACACAAGGCACTATATGGACTAAAGCAAGCACCAAGAGCATGGTATGAGAGATTACACAATTTTTTATAAATATTGGATTTGCAAGAACCAATGACAACAACAATCTGTATTTGAAGACAGAACAAAATAAAGGTACTTTATTAACTAAAATTTTTATTCATGACATTATATTTGGTGGACAAGATGTGTTATGCCAAACATTTGCAAAAGAGATGCAAACTGAATTTGAGATGTCTATGTTTGGTGAAATCAAATTCTTTGTTGGCTTACAAATATATCAAATGAAGAATGGTATCTATATTACTCAATCAAAATATGTCAAGGAGATACTAAAAACTTTTGGAATGGAAGAATCAAAACCATTGAGTACACCCATGGCTACTGGACAGAAGTTAACAAAAAATGATGATACAAAAGAAGTGAATCAAACCCTTTACAACTCAATGATTGGAAAGTTGCAATATGTTGTGCACAATAGACCTGATATTGCTCTGGCTGTTGGAATTATTACAATATTTTCTGCCAATCCCAAGGAAACTCATATGATGGAAGTAAAAAGAATTGAGAGATATTTGAAAGGAACAGATGAATATGGTCTGTATTACAAAAAGAATGATAAGTTTGAGCTTAGATTTTACACTGACTCTTATTGGGCTGGAAATGTGGATGACAGGAAAAGTATCACAGGTGGAAAATTTCTTTTGGGAAAGAGATTGGTTCATGGACAAGAAAGAAATAGAATTGCACCTCACAATCTACAAATGAAGTCGAGTATGTGGCAGCAGTAGTTAACTGCTCCAATATTGTGTGGTTGAAGATACTGCTAAAAGGTATGAAAGAGGAGATCACAGAACTAGTTTTTATATATTGTGATAACACGAGTGCCATAGATATTTCTAAGAGCCCTGTGATGCACTCTAAGACAAAGCATATAGCTATCAAGTATCATTACTTGAGGGAGCTATTTCAAAATAAGGAAGTGAGACTGGAATATGTGCATACTAAGGAACAGTTAGTAGAAATATTTACAAAATCACTACCCAAGGATGCTCATGAGTATCTATGAGGTAACTTAGGGGTGATTCCCCTAAGTGAGGCTATCTAGTTCAGAATGGAACTGTTGCATCAAATGTTATATTTAGAATATTTGACACATTGATGCACAGGAAGTCACACTTTAGGAAGCTTCCTAAAGCTTTGAACGAAAGACAAGGATAGAAAAGAGGATCACTCATAAGCAAGATGACAGGAACAACATGATATTGAGTTAGAAAAAAAAAGAATCTGCATGATGACTATGTCAATGTCGTTGGCATTATTGTCAAAGAGGGATAGTTTACTAAAAGAGGGAGAGTTTACTATACTTAGAGAAAAAGGAGAGTTTACTAAAGATTTCAGCGTGATTACAGACACGGATGGAGAAATGTTTTACAAGATGAGAATCAGAATGAAGCTAAAGACATTAGTGAAGATTTTTTCATATCAAGGAACACAGGCATACTTTTTGGATTGTATGGTAACTATGTTTGTAAAATTATTGTTTTAATGTTTAGTGTTGCCATCAATGCCAAAGAGGGAGATTGTTGGAAAGCTACAATGTAAACAATTGTTGTTTTGTCATTGATGTCAAACCTTAACTGGGGAGACTATTGCTATTTGTTTGAGTACCATATCTATTGATTGTTGAAGAAGATCTTAAGGCAAGGATAACAAGAAGACCGAGTGAAATGGTTGAGTTATGGGAAATCACAAGGGTACTTGATCATTTGGCACATTGGCAAAGTAATGTGTTGTTTATCTATAACATTAAGTTATGATGTTAGTTTACTAGGAACAGTATATGCTGAGCGAAGTTTGTATCGACGGAGCACCAATGTATGTCGAGCATAATTTGTAAGTGTCGACCGAGCGCCAGTAAATTGCCAAGGAAAATAGTGATGACCGAGTGAAAGAACACAGTATTGGACGAGCAACAATATTTTGGTAATTGTTGAGATTTGAGATCTCTGGCCGACATAATTGAATTTATTGGGATATGTAAAATTAATTAAGGATAAGCACAATTGGTGCACACTATTTAAATGCATAGGTAACCGTAATTAATGCATGGATCCAAGATTTAATTAGTGATTGCTTTGGAGAAGTAAATTAAATGTAAAGATGGAAAGATCCATTAGATCTGACCTAACCTAAGATCTACAATCTTGATTAAGCGGCAAAGATTTATTTTACCTAGATGAAGAGGTATAAGATAACCTCAAAGGGCTATTCAAGAAGTGATGTATCTTAAAAGTGTATGCAAGAGGATTGCATGGTTAATTGACTGATTGGCATGATCTAGAAGAGAAGGCTAAGCAGAGAAGCAGAGAGTTGCGAAAGTGAGTTCTTGAAAGATTTCCAAGCAGATCTGGAGATTGAAATGAGAATGGAGTCCACTCAGTGAATTAGCATAAGAGCTAAATTGGATATGGATTTGCAAATTAAGTTGTATGTATCAAATCACACCTGTTGATTACTTTATAACCATTGTATCAGTCAAAATCCTTTAACTAGGTTGACCTAACATTCATTGTATAAATTCTTTGAGCAAGGTGACATTCAGTGGAATGTTCTAAGACCTCTAACAAGGCCACTCCTGACAGGGTGATTAAATCCTTTAACCAGGTCACATTTAGCAATGTGTTTTGTAACCTTTAACAGGGTTGGCTCCTAGCAGAGCTCACTTTAGAAGAGTGAAAACTTGGTAGCATGTTACTGGTGGTTTTTCCCAATTTGGGTTTCTACGTTAACTACTGGTGTCAGCTTGCGTGAATGTTTATGTTGTGTTTTACTATTAAGTTTCTACAAGCTGATTACAATTGAACAGTAAACTGCATATTTATGTTGTTGACTTATGTTGTTGCTGCTGAGCAGATCTGAGTTGTTTAAAGTGCTATAAAGTTTCAATTGGTGCATCTAGACCCGAGGATAACTGATTAACCCCCCCTCTCAACTATTCTAAATTCATTCTAACAAATTTTTCCTCTTAATCTCCTTGCTTAGGTTTTCCATCATTTGTGCTTAGCCGTTCAATCATCTTCTTCATAAATCTTAACTCGGTAAACTATTGAACTTTTACCTCGTAACTTGAACTTTTATCAGAACCCTCATAATTGGGTTTAACTGCTTGATCTTCTCCTTAGATATTCTCATTGAATTTTCTCATTCATATATCTTCTAACAAACTTACTTTAATTATTATCTCCATCCAGATCATCATAGCTTTGTATTAAATTTGATCTTATCATCATTTACAATCAATATTCTATACTCGGTAATTTTCTTTGCAACTCGATAACTAACTTTGTTTACTACTTGGTGCTTGGTGCTTGATAACTGACAATTGATTAACAAAACTCTATATCAACTGAATCTACCTAGCTCGGTAGAGTAACTCTTTTTAGTCATAACTAAACTCTTTTAAATTTCTGACTTAATCAATCAAGTGTACTAACTTGATAATATCAAATATATAGTCGTAAACAACTATATCAACATCACTTCATCATTGTCTGATATGTATTTGTCACCCATTTAACTTCTCCTTCTTATGATATGGTAACTCAATAAAAATCAATAAACCAATTGCTTGACATCAATGAAGAAATAATAACTGATCTAACCATTTCTACAAACATGTTTACTTATTATCACTCGCTCTTCTTCATCTCCATCAATTGATCAACAAGTTGTTGGTTCAAAAATTGTAACCTTGTTAGAAGTCCTAGAGAATGTTGAGAAGGTTGAGAAGAGAGTACAAAAAATGAACTTGGATGGTATAATTGAAGAACTTCTTTTGCAGGTTAAATGTCAAAAAAATGTCTTAGCTTCAGTCATCTCATTATGGGATTTTACATTTGTTTTTTTAAGGTACAATTCAAAGAGATTTTACGGGAGGTACTCTCTTAAAATTTTGTAACTTGTAACAGATCTCAAGTTTCTTTTTGATAATGCACTTTATAAGGGGGAGTTAGCAATGTTAGGGGGGTATTTGTCCATATTTTTTTTCACTTTATCCTTGATGCCAAAGAGGGAGAATGTTTTGGTCTTAAGTATGGATCACAAGTTTTGTCATCAATGAAAAAGGGGGAGATTGTTGCACATATGAATGGTTGGTTTTTATTGATATCAAACTTGTCGTATTCATGGTGTAATCTTTGTACATTTTCTATGATAGTTGCATAGAAACATATACTGGAGCACTGGAGTTATTTGGAGATTACCAAAATGGCTTGATAGGGTGTTTTTTAAGGTCCTGATTGCTTTCTGAAGTTTTTATAGATGATTGGAGTGTCTCTAGTGACCATAAAAAGTTGAGGATGGAAATATGCAGTGTTTATGCGCATCTCAATTCTTGTTTGGCGGATTGTAGTTAACTTATGAAGTGTATTTATAAATTTGGGTGACTTCTCTAATAGATTGAGTTTTATTTTTCTTTTCTTTGTATTTTTTAAAACAATAGATCTATATTTGCAATTTGTGAAGGTTAAAATACTCTACATTATGGTTTTTATGATCAAGGTTGCTTCACATTTTAAAAAATCATTGTTCTATGCTCCAAGTGTTTTAAAAAATAATGCAACATTATTTAGGGATGCTTTAATTTTCCCTTGTCAGATGCTTGTGTGATTGTGGTGCATGAAAATAGTCTCATTATGATCTACATATGATGTGTTTTGCTTCATAGTGTTTCTTAGTGAGTAGCACTATCATTTGAGAATGATTGTCTCATTTATTTAAATGACTTTATCTCTTTGGGTCTGACTTAAGGCGGTGACGTATGTTGACTTGATAATTACAAATACTATGAAGCTTGTGTCCATAGGTGTTTGAATGGTCCTCAAATTATATTTTCCCTTCGCAAGCATTGGAGATTACATTTTTGTGGCCAACTGTCCTTAATTTACTCATTACACCATTTTGGCCAACATAATGAGTTGTGATGACTACATAATGAATAATATGCTTCAAACAATTGATATGATGATAAGAAACAATATGAGCAATTAAGATATTGAAGCACATAAGGTTTGAGGAAGAAAAAGACACTACAATGCCAAACTTTGTGAATGTGTTCTTGATCAATTCAAATATCTTACTTCTTTATATCATATATAATGTACCTTACCCCGAGAAATGCATAATACTTAGTGATTACAAGTTTTTTTATTGTATTCAAGGAAGAATGCCTTTTGTAACAATGACAATGTGTTCATTGGCCACTGGCCTAAATCTTATATATAGTGATATCATATAGTGAGTGTGATTCTCACTGTGGTATTTCCTGATTTGGATTTTCCACTTAAAAATCATGGTGTTGTGTTATGGCTTCTTTGCTTTCAGTCATTTACTTCAAAATTAGATTAATTAACTTAGAATTTTGAGTGCATTTTGATTACCCCCGCCCCTGCCCCCTCCCCCTCAACATGTAGTTGTGCTCAACAAATATTTTTTCGTAATGTTAAATTTGGCAATCATTTATATGTCAAAATATTGATAAAAATTAAACGATAAACATAGTATTGTAAGCTATGAAAATTAGAAGTAAGGGAGAATAATAATGAATCAAAACACTCAACAACTAATAATATAAACTACATACATGATTGAACCAAAAAATAAAAACTTAAACAATAAGGAAACAAGGAAGTGCAAAACCTCCTCAAAACATAATCTAAGCTCCCCTTTTTGATGTGTTCATGCTTACAGATGTGTGCTCAAGATGTGATCCAAGCTTCAAAGGTATGTTCTCTAAACTGGCATTATAAGTTTACTCTTCAAGATTGGAATATCTAAGCTAAAACTGACATTATGATGTTGCTTCAAAAGATGGATGAAATG
>MU227137.1:4154533-4176723 GCA_018584345.1 Thuja plicata
TGCATCAAATTGTGACACTTGTCACAATATTATTGGGTTGAAAGTAGGGAGGAATGTGACCATTTAGGGAAATGGACCAAGAAGCCTCTAGAAGATAAGGCTCATAAAGAGGGTGTAAGAGGAATTTTTGAGGGTGTAAGAGATATTTATTCTTATGGACAAGCATGGATTGAGATTATTAACTTTGACTTTGGGGGTTGAGTTCCTAATCAAGGATTAGGAATGTGACATGGTTAGGGAGAGAATTAGGATTAGGGTAAGGAGATAAGAAGGGTGAGTAGGGGGATAAGGAAGGGTTAGCGAGTGTGAAGAGGTTGGGATTAGTTTGAACTCAGGGTTAGGTGGTTGGGTTTGGTTAGGTTAGCATGTGTGAAAGGGTTGGGTTGAGTTTGAACTCAAGGTTAGGGGTTGGGATTGGTTAGGTTAGCATGTGTGAAGGGGTTGGGTTGAGTTTGAACTCAGGGTTAGGTGGTTGAGATAGGTTAGGTTAGGGGTTAAAGAAAATATTAATGAATTGAATTACATAAATAACATATTCATTCAATAATAGGGGGAAAGGGTTTTAATTAATTACTAAGCTATTGGTTGCTTTTAATAATTAATCAGGAGTATAGCCAATTAATTGAATTAATTATAGCTAGGGGATGGCATAGGTAAATTAGGTAATGCTTAATTACTTAGCTGATATGTCCTAAAAGGCACTAAATATGATTAGATGTGTTAATCAGATTTAGGTGTCTACATTTTTCCCCTCTTCAACATAGTGTTAGAATAACACTATTTTGAAGACGTTTAAAACAATAGATGACGTGAAGATGTGGACATAGGAAATGAAGTTGCCCCAGAGTAATGATTAGGATAGAGTTAGGATAGGATGACCAGGATGATGCCCCCTTGAGAGGGTGACAGGGAGAAAAGGCGAAGCTTTGGCGACATCTCGAAAAGAGACGGCCAGGAGAGATAGGATAGAAGAAAAAGGAAGGGGGGGATAAAAGAATGAGGGATGGGATAGTCAAGTTTGCATCAAGGATGAAGGGTTAGGTGTGAGACAAGATTTGATTCGACTAAAAATAAAATGCTATGTTGGGGACGGGATGGGGGGATTTTTTCTTAAAGCTTGAGCAAGGGGTATTCCAGGATGGAATACCGCCATGTAGTTGAGCACTTATTTTGATATAGCAACGCTAGAGACCATGCCAAGGTTACTAGGAACACGAGGCCTTGTCACCGATGTTGCAGAGGACTAACACAAAAAACATGCGAGGGTTTCCCCAGCATCACACATGGGTCCCAGAAAAAACCATGGTGTAAATGATGCTGGAAAAGCCCACAAGCAAACAACATTTCCCAAGTGCAGCATGCAAACCCAAATGGATTACATACATGCAAGGGTCATATCCAACTGACTCACAAGAAGAATACAAAAAGATCAAGTTCCCTATCCCAGGTGCATCCATTCACAGTGTACCATGATATAAAGAATTGTGACAACTTTGAGGAGGAGAACAACTGAAAGAATCGGGAACGATAACCAAGAACCAAAATCAAATTTCAAGATCAAAAATTCAAGATGCCTTTTTCCCGAGAGATCAATGATATGGGATAATGATTGGATTGAGATTAGGTCAAGAGGAAGGATACATCCTACAAGAACCCAGTGATGATGATGATCTACATTTAGGTCAACAAGAGGAAGGATACATCCTCAAGGACCTATTTATAGAAAGATGATTGGATTTAGGTCAACGAGAGGAAGGATACACCCTCAAGGACCCATTTCCATGGAGAGGTCATGTGTGTATTTGATTGGCCAAAAGATGTGATGATGATCAAATTTCTGAAACAAGATTTTGTCATAAGGAACTTGCTGAAGCACAGGATTCAGAATGGAACTGGATCACTTTCTGCAAGGAGATCGACCAAGGACACGAGATATGTACAAGCGAGACTAGATACAAGACTAGACTGACAAAGACATGATATTTATAGGACTGAAGCTCAAGGATTGGGATAGTACAACATATATATAAATTAGACAAATGATTATATATAGGAAGGATATGTACAAAAGCTCAGGATGTAGGATAGGAGGACCAATGCTGACTATTGCGAGCGATAATGGAACATCTAGGAAATATAGGTAAGGATTAGGCCAAAGGGGAGTGGAATGAATCAGATGGAGGAAAACAAGATTTTGATAGATAATGATACGGACCACTATGTGTGATGCTTGATTGCTAGGTTTTCACCACACATACGTGTCCAAGGCGCCTGATTGCCAAGTTTTCACCATTGGACGAGTGATTTCTCTTGATGTTTTTTTTTTTTTGCTATCATCAAGGTGTCTGTGTACCATATTTTCACCAAGACAATGAGTTTTTCAAGACTTTTTACAATGTTTTTAGATTTTTCAAATTAATTAGAATATCTAATCAACTGCTAGGCATAGAAGCACCAGAGATGAATGATATTGATTGGATCATTCAGGGGTTCTTCTTCAGGAGTAGATAACTGATATGCCCCAGAATCAAAGCATGCAATGACAATATATGGGCCTTGTCAGGTAACTTCAAACTTACCCTTCTTTTCCTGATTAGCGCCCACTTTCTGATTCTCTTTGAGCACAAAGTCCCCTACCTAGAACTGGCATGGGTGAATCTTCTTATTATAGCTTCGCTTTAATCTGTTCTGATATATGACCAAGTGGTCATATGCTTGCTGACACTTTTCATCAAGGAGATCAAGCTGTGTGAGTCTTGCTACTCTGTAGTCTTCTTCTGTGATTAGGTCTTTGAGAGATACCTGTAAGGATGGTAGTTCGACCTTAATTGGTAAGACAGCCTCGGCACCATAGACAAGGGAATATGGAGTGGTGCCTGTGGGAGTGCGGAAGGAAGTATGATAGGCCCAAAGGGCAGGATTAATTTGAAGGTGCCAGTCACGACCAGTATCATTAACAACCTTCTTTAGGATTTTTAGAAGTGTTTTGTTGGTTGCCTCAGCTTAGTCGTTACCCTGTGGGAAATATGGGCTAGAGAAGCGATGATGGATGTGGAGGCGCTCACACAGATCAACCATATGCTAATTTTCAAATGGCAAACCATGATCTGTGAAAATGGTGGATGGAATGCCAAAGCGGCAAACGATGTGGTATAGGATAAACTTGGAGATTTGGATGCTTGTTGTAAGGGTAAGTGGGATTGCTTCAACCCACTTAGTAAAGTATTCAGTTGTTGTGATGATAAATTTGTGTCCCTCAGAGGATAGGGGAGTGATCTTTCCAACGAGGTCAAAACCCCAACATGAGAATGGTCAAGAACGTGCATTAGGATGTAGCTCTTGTGCTGGTGCATGGATCAGATTTGCATGCTGCTGACATGGTAAGCATTTTTTTACAAATTCACAGATATCATGTTCCATAGTAGGCCATTAATACCCGACTCTAAGAAGTTGTTTAGCTAGGACCATGCCACTCGTGTGGGCACCACAGATTCTAGCCTGCACTTCTCACAATTCTTGGGCAGCTTCAACTTCATCTAAACACCTAGAGAGAACATTGTGATAACCGCGATGATATAAGGTGTCAGATACAATGGTGTAGCGGGAAGATCCTCAAATAAGGTTTTGGTGTTGGGTGTTTGGTAGATGGGGGGATATGATACCATTCCTTAGATAAGAATGGATGTCGTGGTACCATGCAGACTGACCAACCAAGACACATGCCTGATTAACGTCATCACTCTCATAAGCTAGCACATGAAGTTACTCAACCAAGAACTCATACTCCATTGCATCACGTGGTATTTCTAGAAGAGACTCGATCGTAGCCATTGCATCAGCAACTTTGTTTTGTAGACGTGGCACTTGGGTGATTTGCAGATTGATGAAATGCTCCTTCATTTTATCTACCATCTCTTAGTAAGGTAACAACTTATCATCTTTTGTTTGGAATTCATCTAACACTTGCTTTATGATTAGTTTAGAATCACCAAAGACTTGGATATCCATGATGTTCCAATGGATGGCCATGCTGAGTCCTGCAATCACAGCCTCATATTCTGCTATGTTGTTAGTGCAAGGAAATCCCAGTTTGAATGATTCTGCTATGTTCTTCTGATATACAGATTTGATTATATCCTGAAAATCCATCCATGAGAGACAACATCTCATGTCCGGCAGTGAGGTCCACTATCATGTTGATATTAGGCAATGGAAAGTCATCTTTTGGACATGCTTTGTTGAGATCTCAGAAGTCGATGCAGATTCTGATGTAGTTATCTGGCTTAGAGACTGGGACCATATTTAAAATCTAGTCTGAGTAATCTATCGCTCTAATGATTCTAGCTGCTAAGATCTTTTCAAGTTCTATTTTGACCATTAATACAACTTTGGGATGCATTTTCTGGAGCTTTTGTTTGACAGGTTTAATGTTAGGATCCACAGATAAATGATGTACTACAAATTCTAGATCCAAGCGAGGCATGTGAGAGTAGGACCATGCAAAGATGTCTAGATATTCTCTTAAAAGAGCTGTGAAGGCCATTTCTTCTACTTCTATCAAGGATGTTGTAATGTGAGTGAGGTGAGGCTGGTCCTCTATACCCAGATTAATAGGTTGGGTTTCCTCGATGAGAATAGATGACTGTTCTGACCTGTAATCATGGATGATAGGGAGAGGAGAATCTCCATCTCCTGGCACCTGAGAAAGGTTTTCACCAGGAGATATGCCTTTTCTTTTTTCTTTTTTCTGATCTGATAGTTCCCTAGAAGGGTTTTCACTAAGAGATACATTTTTTTCTTTTTTCTTTTTCTTTTCAATTTTGCGACTAGAGTCCTCCTCTCCCCCAGAGTATGCTTCCAAGTTCAAGGTGTATACATGTGTGGAAGTCTGCCCCCAATCTAGTTGGTAATCTATAGCTCCCATTAAGTTTGGGAGTGCGACCATGCTTTCAAACTCATCTATCAGGATGACGCTTGGTTGGTCCCAGTTAATGAGTTCAGGATGGAGGAGTAGAAGGTCAATGAAGTGGAGGGATAATTGGTGAAGGACATAGTTACCGAGGAAAATTTCATCATCATAATCTCTCACAATTTTCTCTTCCAGGATAGTTTGAATTCACATATGTTAAGGAACAATGAAAAGGAACCCGTGAAGTGGGTCCCACCCGGCATGCCAGAATGTAAGCTATGAAAATTAGAATTAAGGGGGCATAATAATGAATCAAAACACTCAACAACTAATAATATAAACTACATACATGATTGAACCGAAAAAGAAAAACTTAAACAATAAGGAAACAAGGAAGTGCAAAACCTCCTCAAAACCAAATCTAAGCTCCCCTTTTTGATGTGTTCATGCTTATGGATGTGTGCTCAAGATGTGCTCCAAGCTTCAAAGGTATGTTCTCTAAACTGGCATTATAAGTTTACTCTTCAAGATTGGAATATCTAAGCTAAAACTGACATTATGATGTTGCTTCAAAAGATGGATGAAATGTGAAGGAATGAACCTTCTATTTATAGGAAATGTGGTTGAAAATGGGTGGTTCAGATGCAAAGCTAAAGAGAGGTCAGGATGCCACTAGAAGAGAGCACAAGAAATTGTGCTTCTTCAAATGCATCAAATTGTGACACTTGTCACAATATTATTGGGTTGAAAGTAGCGAGGAATGTGACCATTTAGGAAAATGGACCAAGAAGCCTCTAGAAAATAAGGCTCATAAAGAGGGTGTAAGAGGCATTTATGAGGGTGTAAGAGATGTTTATTCTTATGGATAAGCATGGCTTGAGATTATTAACTTTGCCTTTGGGGGTTGAGTTCCTAATCAAGGATTAGGAATGTGACATGGTTAGAGATAGAATTAGGATTAGGGTTAGGAGATAAGAAGGGTGATTAGGGGGATAAGGAAGTGTTACCATGTGTGAAGAGGTTGGGATTAGTTTGAACTCAAGGTTAGTTTGTTAGGATTGGTTAGGTTAGCATGTGTGAAAAGGTTGGGTTGAGTTTGAACTCAAGGTTACGGGTCAGGATTGGTTAGGTTAGCATGTGTGAAGGGGTTGGGTTGAGTTTGAACTCAGGGTTAGGTGGTTGAGATAGGTTAGGTTAGGGGTTAAACGGAATATTAATGAATTGAATTACATAAATAACATATTCATTTAATAATAGGGGAATAGGGTTTTAATTAATTATTAAGCTATTGGTTACTTTTAATAATTAATCAGGAGTATAGCCAATTAATTGAATTAATTAGGGCTAGGGCATGACATAGGTCAATTTGGTAATGTTTAATTACTTAGTTGATATGTCCTAAAAGGCACTAAATATGATTAGATGTGTTAATCAGATTTAGGTATCTACATTTTGCCCCTCTTCGACATAGTGTTAGAATAACGCTATTTTGAAGACGTTTAAAACAATAGACGACGCGAAGATGTGGACATAGGCAACAAAGTTGCCCCAAAGTAACTATTAGGATAGAGTTAGGATAGGATGACTAGGACGATGCCCCCTTGAGAGGGCGACAGGGAGAAAAGGTGAAGCCCTAGCGACATCTCAAAAAGAGACAGCCAAGAGCGATAGGATAGAAGAAAATGGAAGGGGGGATAGAAAAATGAGGGATGGGATAGTCAGGTTTGCATCAAGGATGAAGGGTTAGGTGTGAGACAAGATTTGATTGGACTAAAATGGAAATGATGTGCTAGGTAGGGGATGGGGGGATTTTTTCTTTAAGCTTGAGCAAGGGGTATTCCAGGATGGAATACCGCCATGTAGTTGAGTACTTATTTTGATATAGTAATGCTAGAGACCATGCCAAGGTTACTAGGAACATGAGGCCTTGTCACCGGTGTTGCAGAAGAATGACACAACAAACATGCGAGGGTTGCCCCAACATCACACATGGGTCCCAGAAAAAACCATGGTGTAAATGATGTTGGAAAAGCCCACAAGAAAATGACAATTCCCAAGTGCATCATGCAAACCCAAACGGATTACATATGTGCAAGGGTCATATCCGACTGACTCACAAGTAGAAAACAAAAAGATAAAGTTCCCTATCCCAGGTGCATCCATTCGCAGCTTAACATAATATAAAGAATCGTGACAACTTTGAGGAGGAGAACAACTGAAAGAAGCAGGAATGATAACCAAGAACCAAAATCAAATATCAAGATCAAAAATTCAATAACAATATGCCTTTTACCAGAGAGATCAACGATATGGGATAATGATTGGATTGAGATTAGGTCAAGAGGAAGAATACATCCTACAAGAACCTAGTGATGATGATGATCTAGATTTAGGTCAACGAGAGGAAGGATACATCCTTGAGGACTCATTTCCATAAAGATGGTTGGATTTAGGTGAACAAGAGGAAGGATACACCCTCAAGGACCCATTTCCATGGAGAGATCATGTGTGTATCTGATTGGCCAAAAGATGTGATGATGATCAAATTTCTGAAACAAGATCTTGTCATAAGAAACTTGCTGAGGAACAAGATTTGGAATTTAACTGGATCACTTTCTGCAAGGAGATCGACCAAGGACGCAAGAAATGTACAAGCGGGACTCGATAAAAGACTAGACTAATAAAGACATGATATTTACAGGACTAAAGCACAAGGGTTGGGATAGGACAACATATACACAAATGGGACAGATGATTATGTACAGGAAGGATATGTACAAAAGCTCAAGATGTAGGATAGGAGGACCAATGCTGACTGATGCAAGCGATAATGGAACATCTAGGAAATATAGGTAAGGATTAGGCCAAAGTGGAGTGGAATGAATGAGATGGAGGAAAATGAGAGTTTGATAGATAATGATACGGCCCACTATGTGTGACACCTGATTGCCAAGTTTTCACCACACATACTTGTCCAAGGCGCCTGATTGCCAAGTTTTCACCATTGGACAAGTGATTTCTCTTGATTTTTTTTTTCTTTTTTTTTTCTTCTTTTTCTTTTTTTTTTCTTTTTTTTTGCTATCATCAAGGTGTCTGTGTACCATATTTTCACCAAGACAATGAGTTTTTCAAGACTTTTTACAATGTTTTTGGATTTTTTAGATTAATTGGAATAACTGATCAACTACTAGGCATAGAAGTGCCTAAGATGAATGATATTGATTGGATCATTCAGGGGTTCTCCTTCAAGAGTAGATAATTGATATGCCCCAGAACTGAAGCATGTAGTGATAATATATGGGCCTTGCCAGGTAACTTCAAACTTACCCTTCTTTTCTCAATTAGCGCCCACTTTCTGATTCTATTTGAGCACAAAGTCCCCTACCTTGAACTGGCGTTGGTGAATCTTCTTATTATAGCTTCACTTTAATCTGTTATGATATACGACCAAGTGGTCATATGCTTGCTGGTGCTTTTCATCAAGGAGATCAAGCTATGTGAGTCTTGCTACTCTGTATTCTTCATCTGTGATTAGGTCTTTGAGAGATACCCGTAAGGATGGCAGTTCGACCCTAATTGGTAAGACAACCTTGACACCATAGACAAGGAATATGGAGTGGTGCCTGTGGGAGTGCGGAAGGAAGTGCGATAGGCCCAAAGGGTGAGATTAATTTGGAGGTGCCAGTCATGACCAGTATCATTGACAACCTTCTTTAGGGTTTTTAGAAGTGTTTTGTTGGTTGCCTCATCTTGGTCGTTACCTTGTGGGAAATATGGGCTAGAGAAGCGATGATGGATGTGGAAGCACTCACACAGATCGACCATATGCTAATTTTCAAATGGAAAAATGTGATCTGTGAAAATGGTGGATGGAATGCTAAAGCGGCAAATGATGTGGTATAAGATAAACTTGGAGATTTGGATGCCTGTCGTAAGGGTAAGTTGGATTTCTTCAACCCACTTAGTAAATTATTCAATTGTTGTGATGGTAAATTTGTGTCCCTCAGAGGACAAGGGAGTGATCTTACCAATGAGGTTGAAACCCCAACATGAGAATGGCCAAGAAGGTGCAATAGGATGTAGCTCTTGTGCTGGTGCATGTACCAAATTTGTATGTTGCTGACATGGTAAGCATTTTTTTTACAAATTCATAGGCATCATGTTCCATAGTAGGCCATTAATACCCGACTCTAAGAAGTTGTTTAGCTAGGACCATGCCACTTGTGTGGGAACCATAGATTCTAGCGTGCACTTCTTGCAATGCCTAGGCAGCTTCAACTTCATCTAAACACCTAGAGAGAATATTATGATAAACATGATGATATAAGGTGTTGGCTACAATTGTGCAGCAGCAAGCTCTTTGAATAAGGTTTTGGAATTGGTTTTTTGTTAGATGGGGGGATATGATACTATTCTTTAGATAAGAAGGTATGTCGTGGTACCATGGGGACTAAGGACCAACCAAGACACATACCCGATTAACGTCATCTCTCTCGTAAGCTGGCGCATGAAGTTTCTCAACCAAGAACTTGTACTGCGTTGCATCACATGGTATTTCTAGAAGAGACCCAATCATAGTCATTGCATCGGAAGCTTTGTTTTGTAGATGTGGCACTTGGGTGATTTGCAGATTGATGAACTGCTCCTTCATTTTATCTACCATCTCTTTGTAAGGTAACAAATTATCATATTTTGTTTGGAATTCATCTGACACTTGCTTTATGATTAGTTGAGAATCACCAAAGACTTGGATATTGTGATGTTCCATAGGATGGCCATGTTGTGTCCTGCAATCACTACCTCATATTCTTCTATGTTGTTAGTGTAAGGAAATCCCAGTTTGAATATTTTGGGATGTAGTCACCTTGTGGGGTAACAAACAGGATTCCTGCCCCAGAACCATGAGATGTATATGAACCATCAAAGAATAACTTCCAGGATGGTTTTTCTTCAATCATGTTTAGATGTCCATCAGGAAAATCCATGACTAACAAATACGCGTCGATCAATGGTGCCTCTGCTAACTGATCTGCGATGACTTGACCTTTGACAGATTTTCTATTGATATATTGGATGTCAAACTCACTGAGAAGCATTACCCATTTAGCCATACGACCTGTGAGAGTTGTTTTAGATAGAAGATACTTGAGTGGGTCTACTTTTGATATAAGCTTGACTTTGTGACTGAGCATGTAGTGACGAAGCTTTTGAGTGGCAAAGACCACTGCTAGGCATGCTTTTTCCATTGGTATATAATTTAGCTCATAACCCACCAAAGTGCAGCTGATGTAGTAGATAGCACGCTCTTTTCCATTGTCATCTAAATGGGATAGGAGTGCCCCTAGTGCTACTGTTGTTGCAAATATATATAATATGAGAGGTTTTCCTGGTGTAGGTGGCACTAGAATAGGTGAATTTTCTAGATATTCCTCGATTTTGTCAAAGCTTCTTTGGCATAGATCATCCCATTTGAAACTATGATCTTTCCTTAGCAAATGTGTGAAAGGTTGGCATTTGTCTGCAAGCTATGATATGAAGTGGCCCACTGATTGAAGCTTTCCTTGTAGATTGTGCACCTGTCTAAGTGTCTTTGGCAGAGGCATTTCCATGATTTCTTTAACCTTTTTAGGATCTATCTCAACGCCACATCATGATATGATGAAGCCAAGGATCTTTCCTGATGTAACTCCGAAGACACATTTCTATGGATTTAGCTTGAGACCATAATGTTGAAGTCGATCAAACACAGCCTCTAGATAATTTAGGTGATCCATTCTATTTTGTGATTTAGCCAATATATCATCCATGTAATCTTCAAGGATCTTATGGATCATGTCATGAAAGATGATGGTCATGGCCCTCTGATATGTTGCTCCAACGTTCTTGAGCCCAAAAGGAATCATAACAGAAGGTACCCCATGGGATTGTAAATGTTGTCTTATGCTGATCTTCTTCTGCTATATGGATCTGATTATATCTTGAAAATCCATCCAGGAGAGACAACATCTCATGTCCGACAGTGAGGTCCACTATCATGTTGATATTAGGCAATGGAAAGTCATCTTTTGGACATGCTTTGTTGAGACCTTGAAATTTGGTGCAGATTCTGATGTAGTTATCCAACTTAGAGACTGGGACCATATTTGAAATCCAGTCTAAGTAATCTATTGCTCTGATGATTCTACCTACTAAGAGCTTTTCAAGTTCTGTTTTGACCATTAATGCAACTTTGGGATACATTTTCCAAAGCTTTTGTTTGACAGGTTTAATGTTAGGATCCGTGGATAAATGATGTACTACAAGTTCTGGATCCAAGCAAGGCATGTGAGAGTAGGACCATGCAAAGATGTCTAGATATTCTCTTAAAAGAGCTGTGAAGGCCATTTCTTCTGCTTCTGTCAAGGATGCTGCAATGTGAGTGAGGTGAGGCTAGTCCTCTGTACCCAGATTAATAGGCTAGGTTTCCTCGATGAGAATAGATGATTATTCTGACCTGTAATCATGGATGATAGGGAGAGGAGAATCTCCATCTCTTGGCACCTCAAAAAGGTTTTCACCAGGAGATATGCCTTTTATTTTTTCTTTTTTCTGATCTGATAGTTCCCTATAAGGGTTTTCACTAAGAGATACATTTTTTTCTTTTTTATTTTTGTTTTCAATTTTGTGGCTAGAGTCCCCCTCTCCCCCAAAGTATGCTTTCGGGTTAAAGGTGTATACATGTGTGGAAGTCTGCACGTAATCTGGTTGCTGATCTGTAGCTCCCATGAAGTTTAGGAGCGCGGCCATGCTTTCGAACTTGTCTATCAGGATGATGCTTGGTTGGTCCCAGTTAATGAGTTTGGGATGGAGGAGTGGAAGTTCAATGAAGTGGAGGGATAATTGGTGAAGGACAGAGTTACCGAGGAAAATTTCATCATCGATATCATCATAAGCTCTCACAATTTTCTCTTCCGGGATATTTTTGATTTCGCATATGTTACCCAGGGGAATGTGATAGGTTAGACTGGTTTCCTTAGTGTCCCCAGTCATGTTATGGCCAAGACCAGATGTATCATTTTCAAATCCTAGACCAATGTGCTTTTGAAGTTTGGAGGGCACAATGGGGGATCTCATGCCTTGTTCTTCAGAGCCTACTCCACCTCCTTGATAGTTCCAATTTTCGGTGACCAATTTGTGAGTAGAGGGATATTTATCTTTGAATTGATTCAGGAGGCCACTGTCAGGAGGTGTGGGATCTTTGTAGATCCATTGATTGATATCAGGTGTTAGTTCCTGGCTATGCGAAATGTTGTAAGAGAGAAAGGTAGTAGGACCTAATTGCATTAGTTCAGGTGGCTTTTTCTCAATGTAACTAGATGGATGCCCATGGGTATGTGGATCAGCTAGGAGGGCTCCAACATCGAAGGCATCAGTTAGACTATATTATCCACATCCTTGGTGGTCGATCTTGACAGTGGATAGAGTGGATGCAAGGATGGTGTTTGGATTTGGAAGGGTTATGGAGGAACTGGCGATAGATGTGCCAAGGTCAGTCCCAGGACAATGATTTGAATCTAGATGGGAGGCTTCCAACGCATGGCAGTATGCGAAGGGCTTGGGATATGCATGGATAGTTATCTCAACTCTGTTGTGTGGAAACTTGATACACTAATGATAGGTGGAAGGGATAGCTTGCATAGAGTGAATCCATGGGCGTCCAAGGAGGATGTTGTATGAGGTCAAGATCGACCACATGGAAAATTGTCTCTTTTAATGTCGGGCCCAGTTGAATGGGAAAGGGGATTGTACCTTCTGATGTTTGTTCTATATTTTCGTAGGCTTTGATTGTGATGACATTATTCATGATAACAGCTTTAGTGTATCCTAGTTCCTTTAAAAAATTTAAAGTACATAGATTCAAGGCCGAACCATTATCTATCATGACTCTCTTAACAGCAAAGTTTCAAACCATGACGGCGATGCAAAGAGGGAGGATATGATCAGGCTCAATAGATGGAATGTCAGTGGGTTTAAAAGAGATAGCATAAGATGTGGATAAGTGACCCACAAGGTTTTGAAACTGACCGGGATCTATGTTGTTGGGAACACGTGACTCTTGCAAAGCTTTATTCAAGATCTCTTGATGGACTGGTGATGTGTGCAAGAGATCCAAGAAGGATATTTGGGCAGGGATATTCCCTAGATGTTCCCATAAGTTATATTGTACCCCAGAGGATGAGGCAGTACTAGCACCAGCAATAGTTATGTGTCCACGACATGTGGTAACAACACAATTAGTATCAGCACCTTTCACAGAAATGGCATTGACAGATGGCTCGACTTGGGATATACAACCAATGATGCTACCATACTCAACATGAGTGGTAGTATTATTACTGGTATGGGCACTTTGTTTTCCTTTGTCCTAATTGGATGTTGAAGCAATGTGTGCGTTGGTAGGTCCCGTGTTATTGTCATGGTTTGGGAACGCATTTTGATAGATCTTCAAATTGCTATTGGGAAAAGTTTTGTTTGTAGAATCTAATTCAATATCCTTGCGATCAATTAGGTCTTGGATGTAGTGTTTTAATTTCATGCACTTGATCATGGTGTGTCCTTTAACACGATGGTAGTCACAATATTTGTTGGCATTAAACCATTGCGGTTTTGGAGAAGAGTCATCAAAAGGTTGTGTCGGTGGAGGATATACTACCAAGTTTGTTGCTGCCATTATTTGGAAAATAACATTGATAGCTTCACCCAAAGGGGTGAACGTGCATTTAGCTGCATTTTGATCTCTTCTCAGTCTGCTCTATCCCTGTTGGACTTATATTGCATTAGTATGATGCTAGAAATGTTGGGGATTATGTTGATAATTGGGTTGGTTAGCTTGTTGCAGACGTATGGTTTATTGTGGCGTGGGTTGGTGGTGGGTTGCTTGGTGACATTCTGGGGGAGGTGGAACTTGTTGATAATGTGGTTGTTGATAAGTCAATGTGGGGGGATTCTATTGATAGTGCGGTGGTTGTTTGTATGTCTGCACTGGGGAATTATGCGGATAGTGTTGTGGCTGTTGGTATGTGAGAGTGGATGCTTAAGGGCCTGCCATAACAATTTGGACATGTTTAGTGTCAGTGGCTCCATCAGTTATGACATTCTTGTTTTTGTTCCAATATCTAGAGCGATCATTGTTTCCTCTATCAGGTTGTGATTCTTTATAGTGCTTTATGGCACCATCTTCTACAAGACCTCTTTCAGTATCCATGCCTTTGATTCTAATGTCTTGATAGGTCTGTATACAATTCATGCGCATATGATAGGCAAGCTTGGGATGAAGGTTGTTAATAAAGATCTTGATGAGATGTTGCTCAAGGGGTTGATAAGACAACCTTTTGGTAAGTCCTTGCTAGCGCTGCAGGTAATCTGCCAAGCTTTCTCCACCCTTCTATTTGGAATTACATAAATTGAGCAGGGAGAGTTTATTCTCAACATTGTGTGCGTATTGGGCCACAAACTTCTCTGATAGTTTGGCAAAAGTAGAGACTATGTCGTAAGGGATCTTATAGAACCACTCAAGAGCAGTCCCTCCTAAGCTTTTGGGAAATAGGCTCATGAGGAAGTTATCGCTATAGGCCACTTATTGGCATGCCATGTAGAATTCTTTCACGTGGCTCATAGGATCGGCCTTCCCTCGATATTTGTCAAACTTGGTTGTTTCAAAGTGCTTTGGGAAGGGTATGGCATTGATAGATCTATCAAATAGGTAAGGACAAACTTCCTCAAATTTGAAGGTCTTTGCTTCAGTTCCAGCACGTAGCTCTTTTAAAGCATTCTTCATTTCCTCCCATTCTGAATTGGCTGGTGGGGGATTGTTATTCACTGGCATGTTGATCCAGCTCATGAGATAGGGATCGAATGTAGCTGGTGAATACAGAGGGTTTTGCAGATGGTATTGTGATGTTTGGTTAATATAGATAGGTTGTTGGGGTGATGAGAACTGTAACTGAGGGGAATAGTGTGGTGGAGGGGGTGGCAATGCATGTTATTGTTGTTGTATCTACTGGAAGTAGGCCTGTATCTGCATTGGTGTTGGATAAGTGAGCTAAGGCGACTGTACACTTGCATTGGGTGGTGGTGCCATATTGCTAAAGGATGGTAGATAGGTGTTCTAAGGTGGAATGCCCCCAATGGGTGGAATGAAGTAGTTGGGATTGATGGGCACGCTTGTTTGTTGTGGTGGAGGGACCAGTTGTGAGGCAGCGGAAGATAGCATAGCCAGGTAGTTGGCATAGCTAGGTTGCAGCAGTTTGGTAGGTAGGGTGGTGGAGTGCGTACTTGAAAAAGGATTTGCAATTTGTTGTAGCACCTATGCAATGAGTGGATTGGGATTCTACGCTAATGGTTGTGGTTGCTGGGTAGGTTGAATAGGAGGTGGTGTTGTGGTGAAAAGGATATACTATGGATGCACATGAGAAGCAAAGGGTTTTTTTTTTTGTGGATGGGATTGTTGGGGTTGTTTCTGTTGAAGAGGTTGTTGTTATTGGATTAGTTGTTGCTGCGGGATTGGGGGGATATGAATTTATTTTGAGGCGAAGGGGTTGAATTATGGTTGCTGTGTACAAGATGTAAATGGATTGGTGGTCTGCTAATGTGCAGGTATGCCCAAGGCTTGTATGGCAGCTTGGTAGTTATTCCAAGTGGATGAGGAAGCACGTTGTGTTGGTTGACTATTTTGAGGAAGTGGTGGTGGAGGAATTGGGATGAATTGTGCTTGCGGAAGAACAGCTGGCATACGTTGTGAGTGTGTTGTTGGCAGAGCGGGGAAAGTGGGCCCTTGTGGCACTAGGGTTTGGTTATAGGTGTTGGTAGGTGGCATGCCTGTGGTGAATTATGCTTTCTACTATGGGTATGTTATGGAGGAAAAGGGAGGAACGGGCATGGATATTTGAGTGCTTTTATGCTGCAAACTGGTTACTGTATTTTAAATGGGCTAAGTGGGGATGGGTGGAGTGTTGGTTTGCAAAGTGATGACTGGCGGTGGTTGGAATTGTGAGACAAATGTTGGGATTGCTTGGGAAAGTGGAGTGATTATGTTTTGAAGAGGCTCAGGCACGTGCATAGCGATGAGTTGTATTTCTTGCATTGTAGATGTTGGATTAGGAGGCGGGGCTCCCATGACTGCGACCGAGGTAGATGGATGTGTTGTGTGCATGATGGAAGGTGGGATGGAAGGTTGTATCATCTGTGAGATAAGAGATCCCACCTATAAGGCTCGCTCAAGGGGATCAACAACTTCATTTTGGATGGTATAAGGACTTGCTCCTAAAATTCCCATAGGTTGTGTAATAAGCGTGGGTATAATCCAAGGTGGGAATTGGATTCCTTGTTGCTGAATATTGGTGAGTACTTGATTGCTGTTACGTCCACTCATGGCTCTTACCATGTGAACATGCGCTGGATGATTGATGAATGTTTTGATATTACTCACGGTGGTAATCTCATTAGTGTCTACCCAAATGTGTTGGATAGGTAGGTTCTGTCGTGGATCAAAGGAATCCATTGAGTTAGAGTGATCTATCGTTGGGTCAGATGAACTAGCTGACTGATTAAGGGTCATGTCTTTCCTCTTCTTAGCGGCTCATGTGATGGGTGGCATGAAATGAATGTCCTAAAGAGTTGGATGCAAGATGCAAGATAAAATGCAAGGATTGTTCTAAAAAAGACTAAGGATGATGATGCTAAGATGACGATCTAGGATGATGCTATCTATGCTGACAGGGATGCTTCCTAAAAGACTAAGGATGACTTGGTAAAAAAGACTGATTAAGGATTGCTTTCCTAATGTATGATCAAGGTGGATACGATTTCCAAAACCTAGGACAGACTTGTGGTCTTCGGTTTGACAGGATTCTCGATCAATGTGAACAAACCTTTTTCTCAAGGTGATTAGGTTTCACGGACGGAGGGGGTTATCTTAGAATAGTGTGTCATTCTAAAGATATCTAAGATGATGATACTTGACTTAGGATGAAGGGTAAGCAACTCAAAAAGAGGCTAGGATATCAAGTGAAGGATGCGCTTTCTAGGATGATAAGGATTACTAAAAGTTGATGCAAGGTTGCTAGGATGGATCTAGGATTTGCTAAGATTGGGTTAGGATTAACTAGGATGGTTTAGGATTGGTTTAGGATTGCTAAGGGATGGTTTAGGATTGAATGCAGATTTATGCTAGGATTATGCTTTGGATGATGAGTGATGTGATTCTAGGGATGACAACTAGGGAAGTCCTAAATGTAGGCGAAGTGATCTAAGAGGAGGAAGAGTGACTGATTGTAGTGATGAAGCTGCTAGGCATACTATGTGAAATCAAGTACGTGTGTTTGCATGAACAATTGGATGATAGGTCAGATTTGTGGAGCGCTCAAAGTGAATGAAGGCATTGTTGGTGTGGAATTTCTGTAGAAAACAAAGAATTTTTTAGTTGTACTGGACCCTCTCGTATTCCTCAAGTTTGTGGTTTTCTGCCTTAATGATTTTAGTCATATACTGATATTTCTTGCCCTCTTTGGTTATGGCCTTTTGTTATCGGTAGATATGTGGAAAAGGAGTCTTCACTTTCGGATGCTTGGTGGAATGGGATATGAGTTCAATATGATACTTTTGTAGGCAGTGACTACGACAAGTGTGCCTTGGATTGTTTTTGCTTTTGGAACAAGTGATGAACTTTTTGAATTTGTGAGCAAACAATCTTGCAAGAGGCAAAGAAACCTTGCAAGAAGCATTAAATGTTGATCTCCTTGGAAAAAGGACTTTCAAAACCTTTAGATTTGTGTATGTTCAAGAACTATTTTGCACAAGGTTTGTAACACTAAAAACATGTACACGTACTTTCTACCTTAAGGATGCGGTGAGCTTGAAAACCTTTGTCCACATACGTAGGCACACACACAAGAGCTAATCAAAATATGACCACCATTAAGCATGCTATAGCTCCATGGTGTCGTATTAGCCTACTCCAAACACTCAGGGTGGCACGAATGTGCAAATTTCTCGGGGAAGTTACTATCTTCCTTGCCCAGCCGATTATCAAGCTTTCGGGGATGGATCAGGTAGGTTGCTAGATTGATTAGTTGATAGAATTTTTGTGGTGTCCCTGCAATCAGTTTGTACGACATGACTCACTTAAGAGCCTAGTTCAATCATGTCGATATGCTGGGGAGTTCACCCAGTCTGAACTACCATTGAACACGACCCACCTGAGCTTGAAAGGATATAAATGCTCTTTTGGTTAGTGCCTTATTTATATACCGGCCAAATGATTTTACCAGTTTGGGGTCGTTCTCTAGAAGGACACATGCTTCTTCTGGACAGGCCCCTCTAAGCAGATCTGAAGATTTATCATGAGTAGATCTACAAAAAAAGTTTGAATGGTCACAATCACCTTTCTCTTGCACCAACGACCAAGAGAGCCAATGGGAGAGGATAGTGCATGAAGTGAGGTTGCGTTCTACAAAAGTTTGTGCAAGTGCACCAAACACATAAGAAACACGATTGATTTCTGATAAGTTAAGTAATGTGTGTTTGATCTAAAACTGAAATGAACTCGCAAGCTTGTTTTTTTTATGAGCACCAAAGTGAGATATTGTTTGCCTTGTTCAATTTGTATTTATGCATTCGAGATTGAGTTCGTTTGATGTTCAATTTTAAACCCAAGGGGAAATGTGTGATTGCTTTTTTAAATTTTAAAACCCAAAAAGCGAAGTGTTTGATAGTTAGTTCAATTTTAAGATCCAAAAACAAGATCAAAATCAGATGTTTGATTTGTTCATTTTCCTTAAAGCATTCAAGATTTTGTGCATGTTCGTTTTAAGCCCAAAAAAGAAATGTTGACTTTTGTTGACTTTTTTACTTTTGTTTACTTTTTGACCTTTTAATTTTGTTGACTTTGACTTTTGTTGACTTTGAAACCCAAAACCAAGTGTGAAATGATGTGAGTACATACACAGTTCTTTTTAAACACCAAAAAGCGAAATGGGAATTTTTTAATCAAAAGATTATGTGCTTTCTTACCAAACTAGATGGCTAACCCGTAGACCTTTAAAAAAAAATGAAAATAGTTAGTAAGAGTGCATTATTGTAGGTTTACAGTGCCTTTCCCCCATGTTTTTACAAATAATGGTCCTAGTGATATAGACCATATTTCAACAAATGGGTAATTACGCTGTAGGCATTTCCATATGAGAAAGGCCCAGCCTATTTTTTAGATCGATGGCTGGAAGTGGTTGAGAGCCCAATGACTACCATTGAGAGCTTCTTGGTCGTCCATCCTTGTTTTTGAAAAATGTTGTTGATGTAATGAAAACCATCGCTATATGTCATTCATCATTTTCAAACTGTTGAGAAAGATGTCTTATCATGGAGTCCACCTTTCATACCCAGTGTCATGGGCATAATATAGTTTGGACTATACTCGGCCTCTTCTTTCACACTAAATCTGTGCAGAACAGAAACTACGGGCCGAAGCACTAGAGAGAAGCCTGGGATTTGGGAAAATTTATAATAACAATTTTCTTGAGAAAATCAAATTCAAGAACTGAAAACCCAATTAAATTTGCTGATCCAAAAACAAAAGCATGGCTATTATAATGAAATTTTCATGATATTTAGAAGGGAAATACAAAATAATATAAGACGAGGAGGAACCTAGAGTAGAATCAAAAGCACAACTATTATAATGCAATTTTTGTGATATTTAGAAGGGAAATACGAAATAATAGAAGATGAGGAGGAACCTAAACCAGGATCAACAGTAAAGTTATTATAAAGTAATTTTCCTGATATTTAAAAGGGAAATAAGAAATAATATAAGATGAGGAGAATCAAACAGAGCCTTAACAAAAGAACTGAGTGAAACAAATATATTTTTCTAAACAATTAAAACATAACCATTAATTTCATAAAACTCCAAGATTACAATAGTATGAACAGATCATATAATTAAAATCTACACAAAAACCAAAAAGATTAGAGCCACTTGCAAACGTACATGAATCGCAGGCGAGGTGGAGATTCGAACACGAGACCTACCCCACCGGCATTATTCAAACTAAAGCAAAAACCAACAAAAACTCTACTTAACGGAAGAAAGTGTTCTGTATTTTTCCCAGCAGTCATTTTCTTGACTTTAATTTTTATTATCATTGTATAAACATGCAAGCATCTGGACTTAAAAGTGAAATGAGTGGAGTAGAAAAAGGTTCATGCATTTTGTTTCATTTAAAAAAGAAAATACAATTGGAAACATGAAATTAGACCAAAATACCTATAATATTTTAATTTCATCAGCCATGACGTCTCTGATGAGGAATTCCTATTCAACATTATTAAAAACTATGGAAATAGATAGCCAAAATAGTTCTAAAATGCCACGTGTTTGACCCACGCATCTCATTTGTTCTTATATTAGTTTGTTCTGTTGTAGTGTTCCAAAGCCAAATAGAAGATGGAGAAAATCCTTTACATGAATGTGGGCAATGGAGACTCCAGCTATGCTCAAAATTCCACATTCTTACAGGTTTGATATCCTTTTTCTCTACTCCAAAGCCAAGTTCTTTTTTATCTGATGTTATCTATGACTCACCCAATTGCATCTGGTGTACAATGCAGAGGACCACATTAGTGAGAACAAAATAATGGCTAGAGGAAAGCATTAGATCCTGGAAAAATGTATTCGAGTGCGAGACAGTGTGTATTGCTGATCTGGGTTGCTCATCAGGGCCCAATGCACTGTTTGTCACTCAAATAGTCACATCAGAAATTTGAAACAAATATGCCCACAAAGGAATTAGGGTTCTTGAGCTTCAGATTTTCTACAACGACCTTCCATCTACAGATTTCAATATACTTTTCAATCTTTTATTGGCTGTCCCGTCGGCAGAAAGATCTTATCAATTTTCCATTTATCATTATCAAATAATGCAAAGCTAATGTACATTTTTTACTTTGAATTTTGATGTAGCAGAAGGCTTGCAATGACCACCATTAATGGAAATGGGCACAATTAATAACACCTCTAAGTTAAACAACATCCTCTTTAGTAAAGTAGGTTTTAAAAAAAAACACATCAAACGAAACAAAACAAAATTCATTTTTCGCAGAAGCACCAGAGGCAAACCCCGTTGCAAGATACCAAGAAAATCATAAAATCTCTGAGAACCTGTGCTGAGTTTTTCATGGAGATAAGCAGGTGGGTACTAAATCCGACATTTGAAGAGAATCAAAATTTCCAGACTCTGAATTGTAGAGACTGGTAAAGTGCAAATAATATCATCTACCAAAACTGATAATGATAAATGCTTGAACGTCCGCGCTCCACATTTACAATGGTGTCAATGCCACTTGTTGCATCATTTGGCTTCTCACTACATGTGTTCGACATCGATACTGCACAATGACTATTTCCGATGGGCACGTGTTTATGTAGGCAAAGGAAAAGTTAGCCAGGCTGCTTCTGTCATATCACGGAGAGACAGGGGAGGCCTTTTTGCTTTTCTAGGTTGGCTTTAACTTCCAACGCGTCCACCATGGAAATGTTCCAACCCGTCCACCATGGAAATGTTTATAGCCGTCCATCACTTTTTGTTGTATTTTACCATAGCTGCTATATTTTACCATCTCTGTATACCATTCATTCACCGCTTCTTCACTTTTGATGTGGGCCTTTAAGTCCAAATAACAAACCATCGCTTTTTAAGTATATGTTCAAATATAAAATGAAATTAATATCGATAGTGAAAATTATAAAGTTGAAGTTATGGTAAATTTGATAAATTAATATTGTAAGTGCAGTGAATTTTGAAAACGTATTCACAAATTTTTATTGAAGATTTACACTAGTGGACAATTTTATTTAATTAGAATAAAATTTATAAATTTTTAATTAAATTATATTTTATTAATATATTTATTATATTAAAAATCTATTTAAATATTAATATAGATGTGTAACAAATTTAAAATTATTTGATAAACATGGTAAAATATAAATAATTTAATTACATGTTTATATGAAAATTTTAATATTTACAAATTTAATGTACTTAATGTTAATAATATTATATAGTGATAGTATTAGTATTTTTATTTTTATAATGATATTATAAGTTAAATTTTTTGATTGTTTCAAAATAATTCTTTTCTAGATAATTCAATCTTTTATGATGATTTTCAAGTGGAGTACTTATTTTTTAATATGCCACAGGTAAGTAAGATGATGACGATCTTTTTAAAATGTTGCAATTTC
>MU227137.1:4182061-4214575 GCA_018584345.1 Thuja plicata
GGGGGTTGAGTTCCTAATCAAGGATTAGGAATGTGACATGGTTAGGGATATAATTAGGATTAGGGTTAGGAGATAAGAAGGGTGATTAGGGGGATAAGGAAGGGTTAGCATGTGTGAAGAGGTTGGGGTTAGTTTGGACTCGGGGTTAGGTGGTTGGGATTGGTTAGGTTAGCATGTGTGAAAGGGTTGGGTTGAGTTTGAACTCAAGGTTAGGGGTTGGGATTGGTTAGGTTAGCTAGTGTGAAGGGGTTGGGTTGAGTTTGAACTCAGGGTTAGGTGGTTGAGATAAGTTAGGTTAGGGGTTAAAGGGAATATTAATGAATTGAATTACATAAATAACTTATTCATTCAATAATAGGGAAATAGGGTTTTAATTAATTATTAAGTTATTGGTTGCTTTTAATAATTAATCAGGACTATAGCCAATTAATTGAATTAATTAGGGCTAGGGGATGACATAGGTCAATTAGGTAATGCTTAATTACTTAGCTGATATGTCTTAAAAGGCACTAAATATGATTAGATGTGTTAATCAGATTTAGGTGTCTACAAGTATTAATAATAATAATTAATAGTAAAATATGCAGTAATTAAATTAGACCAAAAACAAAACAAAACAAAAAATCAGTAGTAAATTTGAGAATTACATAAACAATATATAAAAGTAATGTGTACAACATTTTTTGAATCAAACTTATTGATCCATATTTTATGAGTAACGGTTCACATAAATTCATCTCTCTTGAGAATGAATGGTCCACTTAACACTCATTGCATCTAGGTGATGCTCACAAGACTCAAACACAGGGCTTCTAAAAAAGTCACCCAATCTTTTACTACTTCGGCTTAAATGTGCTTTAACTATTTTGATCTATTTATTTTTAACTTATTAGGAAGAGATGTTGCAAAACATGACAATTATAGGAAAATGGCTCTCCAGCCTCTACTATACACCAAGACATCCATGTATGTGGAGTATGTATACTTGATGCACTCTAGAAGGTGAATAGCCATTTCCTCCTCAACTTTAATCAGTTATAAAAAATAAAAATAAAAAAAGTTTTGACCTCGTTTCATAAAGAACTACGTTCTAAATTCGACGATCACGACTATACCTAACTGCAATGAAGGCTGAATACTATTATTTAACACAGTTCAGAAGCGTCTGTAAATTTTTGAAAACCAAAACCCCTGCAATAAAATCTCTTAAAAAATTTGGCTTTGTAGTCTGTCCATTGCTTAACTTTAACAAAGAGATGCCTTGCTCAAATCCATGGTTTTACACTTATCAGTCATAACTATTATTATGGCAAACATCTTGATGTCTGATGAATTGGAATCTAAAACAGCGAAGTGCAATGCAATTCTGGTACACGAGGATATTAAAACACCAGCTGAGTTTAAGATCGTTTATAAAAACACCTACAAATTGTCAAATTGTAGCACATATTTGTAGAACTTTGATCAGCTCTAATGTAGAAGTAAAACCTGGAGTTCAAACGATGAACAGCCCGTACATGTTGGCAGATCTGTATTCTTCTCTTTTACTGGACTGTACCAGAATGAAATCATTGGAAGATGGCCTAAAAGTCCATACCCACATGATGAAATCAGGATTCAATCATAATACATCGGTAAACAATAAACTTCTGAACATGTATGTGAAATGTGGGAGTCTGGTAGATGCACACAAAGTGTTCGAGGAAATGCCTCGAAGAGATGTTGTCGCATGGAACAGTACTATTGCAGGATACGTGCATCATGGTAAAGCTTATGAAGCTCTGAATCTTTTTACACAAATGCAGAGGCTAAGCATAAAACCTGACGAGTTCACGTTTGGAAGTGTGCTCAAGGCCTGTTCGATCTTAATGGATTTGGAATTCGGTGAGTTAGTTTATGCATATATTATCAAATCAGGATTCGAGGGTGAAGATTTTGTTAGCTGCGGCCTTGTTTATATGTATTCTAAATGTTTTGATATGGAGAACGCACGGAAAGTGTTTGACAAAATGCCTCATAAAGATCTGGTAGTGTTCAATGCTATGATTGCGGGGTACGGACATAATGGCTATGATGTCGAAGCTTTGCAATTATGTTTTGAACTTCAGCAGACAGGTTTAGAGCCAGACCCGTTTTCGTTGTCATGTGTTCTTGGCGTGTGTGCAAATTTAGCAGACATTGAGCAGGGCAAGTTAATTCATGCACATATAATTAAAACTGAGGCTGTATTAGATATTACTGTGGTGAATGCTCTCATTACTATGTATGCTAAAAGTGGAAACTTGGATGATGCCTTAAAGGTTTTTGACAAAGTACCCAAAAGGAATGCTATCTCATGGAATGCAATCATAGCTGGGTGTGCTTATAACGAGAACAATGAAGAGACATTAAAACTCTTTCGTCGAATGCAAAACATAGGTATGAAACCCAACCAGTTTACTTTTGCAGGTGTTTTGAGGTCGTCCACAAGTGTATTTTCTCTAGAACAAGGTAAGCAGGTGCATGTATCTGTAGTCAAAAGTGGACTGGAATCAGATGTGATTGTTGGCAGTGCTCTGCTTGACTTGTATGCAAAATGCGCGAAGTTAGAGGATGCACGCCTTCTATTTGAAAAAATGCTCAAGCGCAATACTGTTTCATGGTCTACAATGATTTCAACGTATGCTCAAAAGGGGCAAAGCGAGCAAGCTGTGAAACTGTTTACTCAGATGCAATTGTCAGGCATGGAGCCAAACCAATTCACATTTGCAAGTCTTCTTATGGCATGTGCCAGCCTAGCTTCATTCAAAGGTGGAACACAGATTCATGCCTACACATTAAAAGGCTCATACAGATCTGATGTTTCTGTTGGGAATTCTCTTGTGGACATGTATGCCAAATGTGGAAGTATAGATGAATCACGGAAAGTGTTCGACAGAATGCCTTATCAAGATGTGGTGTCATGGACTGCAATGATAGTTGGGTACTCCCAGCATGGAAAGGGTAGGGAAGCAGTTCAACTCTTTGAAAAAATGCAATGGATGGGAATGAAACCTGATCTGATCACCTTTGTGGGTGTCCTTTCGGCATGCAGCCATGCAGGCCTGGTAGATGACGGTATTTATTATTTCAAATCCATGAGTGAAGATTATGGTATTGCACCAAGAGAAGAACACTACAACTGTGTGGTTGACCTTCTCAGTCGTGCTGGTCTTCTAGAACATGCAGCAGCCTTTATGAACAAAATGCCATTTAAGCCAGCTCCTCTGGTTTGGGGAAGCTTGCTCGCTGCGTGTAGAATTCATGGCAACATGGCATTAGCCAAACATGCAGCAGAGCGCCTTATAGAGTTAGAACCAAGTAGAAGTGGCTCATATGTGCAGTTGTCCAATATTTATGCTGCTGCTGGTAGATGGGAAGACAAAGCAAAGGTCATAAAATTAATGAAAGCAAATGGGGTGAAAAAGGAGACAGGAAAAAGCTGGATTGACATTATGAACAAAGTTCATACATTCAGCACAGGAGACAGAACACATCCACAGGCTGACCAAATCTATGCAAAACTGGCCGAACTGACTGAACAGATGAAGCGAGCAGGGTATGTGCCTAACACAAACTCCGAAGCAGCTGATGACACAGTCTGCGAGTTAAGTGCTGGCTAGTTACCAGTAGACTTATGCCACATTCTTTGGGAAACCTGCCTCAATCGTCAAGCCCATGCAGTGACTGCTAGATAGTCATTAAATTTATCTACAATACTGCAAAAGAGGAAAGCGCTTTATGGATACAACTTCTTGCATCATTTCCGGAGTAGGCTTTGTTCGTGTGGAGGCTTCTGATACTGTTAAGAGAAGCAAAGCAACAATTTATCTTTCGATTATCTTTGCCTACAGAAAAAGGCTTTATTACTTATGTTTTATCTCACTTGAATTTCATGCTAAAGCATGTCATGCATGGGCCATTATCATCTTAATCCATTATCTCCTCACAAAACAGTTGGTGTAATTCCTGATGCAGAGATCCACGCACCTATTACACTCTTTGTTATCTAGCAGCCAGATGAGAACTACTTCCAATGAGATTCTGTTATTTCACATTGATGGTGGATGATATCCAGTAGCACGCTATTTCCATTTGCTTGCAAAAATATGGGAAGTTCACTGAATTTTGTGAGAATTCATTTTTGAGACGGAAATTCAGTCTCAATTTTTGGCTAGATAATTCTCATATTTAACTGTTCTAGGTTTCATTGATTTGTATAAATCCTTCTGCAGCAAACTGTGTATATGTTGCAGTTTATTCAGAAAGATCTATGCAAATGCTTATCTTGTTAAAGGCAATTTTTATTATGCTTTTAACATGTTTTTGTGTTATGAGACTACTATAATCTTATAAGCACCTAAAGATGTTATTGGATGCCCAATAGGCACATATATAAATGAATGATGTCAAGGAGGCCTGTAATTAGAGGTATCAAAATGCCAAAAACATATAATTACACATGTATAGTGCTATGTAAAATTATTGTGTATCACAAAGTACTTGATACTTAAATGTCTTGCCTTTATAATTTTTAATTTATGCTTGTTTTTTTCTACTTCTTTAGAAAACTTCTGTTTACTCATTCATTCAGATATTGTGGCAACAAACTTTTCTTTTCCATTTTAGTGATCCTCTCTCATATTCACGTTCCAAGATTAGCAGAGTTCTTTTTAAATTAAAAGAGGGGTAAAAATTTATTGAAAGCCAAAGAGAACAGTACAACAAAGAGCTCTAGTGAGCCTTATCTTGATCAACAAGTTGATCCAACTCATGAGATAAATCAGGGGGAAGATGCCTCTGATCAACAATATTTCAATCCTGCACATGTTTGGAAGCCCATTTAACCGAGCAGTCAACAACACCATTCCACTCACGAGGGATATACATAAAAATGACAGAATCAAGAGACCTGCATAACTGAAGGATCTTCTTAATAACCAAAGCCAATTGCCAACACACATCCACTAGCTCTTGTTTATTCAATAAATTCACAATCACGTGCGAATCAACCTCACAAATTATCTTGCGCCAACCATCCACACAACAATGTTCCACTGCAACCAAGATGGCAAGGGCCTCCATGAGATTATTGTTATGATAACCTTTGTGAATAGAAAAAAGAAACTGAACTTCCCCAGAATTGCTACGCCCAACTCCCCCAATGCCTACAGGTACAGGATTTCCCCGAGAAGAGCCATCAATGTTGATTTTAATAACTCCAAGCAGAGGAGGAGTCCAATGACCCCCCTGATTAACTCACTGTGAATGATGTCTTGTTCTACTACCATAGCGTTGGGTAGCAAACAAAGGAACATTGCCTTGTATAGGAAAAGAAAGGCGAGTACAAATGCCCACATCTCCAGGGTCCATACCTCCATGCAACACAAAATTTGCCAGAACAGTTTCACAGAGAGAATGAACAATTTTCCCCCACAGGTGCATGACCCCAAACCTAACATCCTGAAAGATCCTCTTGTTTCTTTCCAGCCAGACATGCCAAAGAATAAAGGAAGGGCCAATAGCCCAAGCAACCTGAATAAAAGATGACCTAGAAGGGGAGTGCCCCAATCGATCCCAGAACTCAAATAGAGAAGAAATATGCCAGCAAGGACAACCCCCACACACTCCACAAAAAGTGTCAAATCTACTTAACAAAGGAGCATTGAAAGAAGAGGTGAGAGACAGACTCCACCATGGTGACATAAAACAAAGATTGAGGGGTCATGGAAGCCTTGCTTGCAGAGATTGTCCTAGGTAAGACAACAATTGTGAACCACCAACCAGAGGAAGAATTGGCACTTAGGCCAAGAGAAAGAATTTCAAACTTGCTTCCACCTATGCACCTCCACATTGCCAAACAACTGTCTAGTAAGCTCAAGGTGCCTTGTAGAAACATAATATTTATCAAAAGAAGCACCTCCCCAAGCCAAAACATCAAGTTCTTGCAGAGAGCTACATTCCCTAGAAGCCAGAATCTGTGAAAGCTTCATTTGATCCCTTGCTGAAGCCCCCGACGACCAGTCAGAAGAATTCTTCCATCTATAACCAACAACAAGTGCGGATGAAAGGCCAAAAGAGGAGGGTTGCCATTCCAAGAGTCACTCCAGAACAGAGTCTCAAAGCCTCTATTACGAATCCAAAAAATGCATCCCTTCATTAAGTGAGCACCTGTCTTAAGGGTATTCCACACCATAGAACCTCTACCCTCCAAAGGAAACCTAGAAACATTCAATGGATCAACTCTTGGTAAATAATTATGAGACTGGATACGGGCCCAAAGCTGAGACTGACAAGAACACCAACACCAATAGAGCTTGGTAGCAAGAGCTTGGCCACTCAAGCTAGCTGAGCGAAGGCCCAAGCCTCCCTCCTTGGGCCTACAAACAGTATCCCAATTGATTAGGCTCCATTTTGAATTTTGCAAGTTACCACTCCAAAGAAACTGTCGTGACAGGGCATCAAACTCGTTAAGAAAATACACAAGGGCTGCCTGAACTATGCTTCTATAGATAGGAAGAGCTTGAATCACAAATTGTAGGAGAGTCACCCGACCATCCAAAGAGAGCCATCTATGAGTCCAATGATTAACCTTATGACACATCTTATCAAACAAGTTCTGCCAAAAGAGCTTGGGTTGTCTTCCCACAACAATAGGAATGCCTAGGTAAGTCAAAGGGAGAAAATCAATCTGGAATCTAAGGATATTAGCAATCCTCCACTGAATAGGCCCAAGAGTATTGAATAAATAAATAGAGAGTTTATGGTCATTGATTTTTTGACCTGAGGCAACCAAATAACTATCCAAAGTGAGCCTAAAAGCTTCAGCTTCATGAATCCGAGCTCTACCATTGAGAGCAGCATCATCAACAAATTGGAGATGAGAGAGACTGGGCAAACAATTTCCCCATGGCCAGCCATGTATCAAATTTTGGGAAACTTGAGATTTAATAAATCTACCAAGGCCCTTAGCCATTATAATAAACGAATAAGGAGAGAGAGGATCTCCCTGGCGAAGACCCCTAGAAGCACCAAATAACTCAGAGGGTTCTCCATTGAGAAGAACAAAGAAGGACGAAGAAGTAACACAACTCAGAGTCCAACTCACCCATTCCAAATTGAAGCCAAATGCAAGAAGAGCTTTCTGCAAAAGGCCCCATTTAACTCTATCATAAGCCTTAGCCATAGCCAACTTGATGAACATAGAGCGCTCTTTAGAAGCGGACATAGATTGGATGACCTCAGATGTTACTCCAATTAAGCATTGAAGTTGTCATTAGTATTCCAGCACTCAACATGGACAATCGGTAATAGAGTCACAAACATTACAGTTGGTATATTCACCGAAGTGCAGAGTTAACCGAGAGCACTGATCATGCCCAGAGTTAACCGAGTATAGTGATATCTGAGCTAACAGACTTTACCGAGCAGTAGACAACATCGAGCTACACAGTATAAACCGAACAGGCAGTATAACCAAGATACACAGACTACACCGAGCACCGAGAGACAACAATAACCGAGTGGACCAAAGGCCACATAAAAGTTTGTTTTGGCACATTATTCTATGTAACAACTTTTTTGCCGACCTAGATAACGGTTTACAAGATCGAGGAGAGCATTAATTACGGATATACAACATTAATTGTTTATGTCTCATATGTTAGATGATCAAGGTAAATTATGTACACCGTTGATCTTTGGGTAGGGATGTAATTGTGAAACCCTAATTAGGTCATAAATTTTGATATATAAATGTATAGATGTCAAATTTTGTAATGTATGTTGATCAAGAAATGATCAAATAGCCACCATACTATAGACATTAGAGATCAGACAAGGGATTTCAAGGACATAGACTACATTGCATAAATCAGTTTTCAGAATAGAAGCAAGGCTACCGAGTAGAATGTATTATCATTCACATTGAGGTGTTTTGAATGTACTTAATGGATCTGTATCTGCAATATTGAGATTGTATATGTTTCATATTAAACTTATGTTACTCTCTAACAATTGTAATAGACCCCTAAATCTCTTAACAGAGTAGACTTAACCGTCTTTTTGTAAATCTCTTAACCGAGTGCACACATAACTTGTGTTGCAAAATCCTCACACGAGGTAGATCTAATCAATCTCATTGTTACTCCTAACAGGGTAAGATCATTAGAAGTGATCATTATTTGTAAGCTTTAATAGGCTACTTTATTTACTACAGTAGTGAAGTTTTGTGGGTCTCATCCCCACCGCAATTTTTCCCTTCTAATTGGGGTTTTCTGCGATACCAAAATATTAGTGTCATGAGTACTTAATTTCATATATGTGTATTATTTACTTTACATGCATTTACATTTCAGAAGTGATGCTATATGTTTGGCGTATGCAATCTACTCAATCGGTTAATACAGAACAATGGTTACAAAGAATTGATTAAAAGTTTTTAAGGGTATTGATTCACCCCTCCCCTCTCAGTACACACCCTTTCCATTATCCCAACGATTGGTATCAGAGCTACTTCTCTTATTTTGAAGGTTTAATCGCTGAGGAGAAAAGATCTTACAATGGAAAGGTATACACTTGATAAAACCATTGAAAATCAGAAGTTACAGTTGCAGATCTATGTCGAACAATACAAGGAAGCCAAAGAGAAACTCAGGGAGATGTTGATTAAGAGAAAGGACATGGCACTTCACTATCATGAGATTGATTATCATGAAGAAGATATTCATGACCCATTTGACACATCTAGATCTGAATCTAGTAGCATATCTGATGCATCTGAAGAAATCATATCAAAGTTATCTTAGAGCAATCAACAACTCACTGAACAAGTGAAAGCACTGCAGATCGGACAAGATACACAAATGGTTAGAATGGTTGAAGTCTTGAATGATGCAAAGAAAGATGAACAAGATAGAAACATAGTTGTTGATGACAGAAGATATATGACTGAAAAGTTACAAGAAAAAGAATCTGAGATATTGAGACTTACTGAACATTACTTTGAAATCACAAATCAAGTGGTTGCTATGAATCATGAAGCAAACCGATTGAATACTGAACTTGCAAGAAGAATATAAGATATTGGTGTATTGAAAGAAGAAAATGAAAAACTGAGAAATGAATTGAAGATTTTACAACATAATGAAGTGATTAAGAGATCTGAAGAAAGCACTAAGAGAATGGATGAATTTCTGAACTACCAAAGAAGATTGAACAATAATACCGGATTAGGGTATATTGAGCAAGGAGAATCATCAAATCAAGCTGAACAAAGGAATGTATACAGAAGCCCAAAGCCTAAGAAGCCCTCTTGCCATCACTGTGGAAAACCAGGCCACACATAAAATGTTTGCAAAAGAAAAGAAAAAGGTATTCCTAAAAACCCTCCTAAATTTAATGGTATTTGCTATAATTGTAATAAACATGGACATCAGGCACATGAGTGTAGATCCAAGTAGAAAAAACCACAAAAGAAGCCATACATGGATAAATACTACCAAAATTGCAACATGCATGGTCATACATCTCAAGCATGCAGGAAGAAAACAAAGCAAATATGGAAGCCTAAAGGACAAGAAAAGGTAAATCAGCCAAGAAGACAAGGTAATGCTTATGCATGAGATTATAACACTTGGAGTAGTTGTACGACATGTGGTAAATATGGACATATTGCAGCAAAATGTATGAGACAATGGCGAACCAAGTCTAGGAATTGGTCAAACTCTGGTATGACATGTTCTCACTATCACAAAGTCGGTCACTTAAGAAGAGATTGTGCAGACCGAATAAACACTTATGGAAATGGCAATACAATTGATGAAATTGTAAGGATCAGAAATCAAATGTGGAGGAGAGAATCAAATGATAATGCAGGACCAAGCACAATAGTCGGTGACACCTCATCTAATGGATTAGATGGATCCACCGTCTCCAACTGAGAAAAACAAGAAGGTAAGGAACTATGTTTTGCAAAGCTATAGCTTACATCAGTTCCTATGTTCACTACACAAATGCCAAATCAGCGTGAATCAAGATGCACTATGGTATTATATTTTTTATTACTATGATCTAGTTAAGCCGGTTAATGTGTACCAAGTTAGAACCGTTAGTCGGTAAATATGTGAAGAGATAACCGAGTTGCTATAACAACTGAGCATTTGTTACATTCAACGAGCTGAAATATTGTCAGTTTTAACCGAGCATAATTTTTGTTCACCAAGTGATTGGTGAAAAGCATTTATTGCATTGCCCTAAGTCATTTGCTATAAATTTGATCGACGTGAACTCATTTGTTCACATGACCACGATGACAGAGCAGAACAGAGAAAAGACAACAAAGTTGCAATAGAGCACTTTTTTAGCATTTTACAGAGATTTAAGTGCATTTCGAGCACAAAGAGGATAGTCAGTAAGCATTTGAACTCACTGAGTTATTCGAACACCATTCAAGCAAGCCCTAAAACCATAAATCATGGCATCTACATCTCGAACCATGAAAGCAAAGATGGAGAAGGATAAAAAGATTTTTTTAGTGAAGAGCTCCACTTGCACTGAGCCCAGCGACAAGATCCATCCACAGGTTGTAGCCCAACCAGACAACAAAGGTGCGTTTTCATCTATCCCGCCTAGGGTTTTGTTAGTCCAAGACGTGCGTGCCTACATTCACCACAAAATAGGTGAAGTCGGAGACTTTGAACTTATTTCCACTTATCAATCACTATGCACAGATGGGAAATTGAAAGAAGATCACAAACATTTGGAGGTTAAAGGGTTAACCAATGCCCTAAATTTCCCAAATGTATTTAAGACCGAGTAGATCTGCATTGTTTTGAGGCATGTATATGATGGAAAGCTATAGCTAGATGAGCCCAAGAAGATAACCAAGGATGTTATTCACGTCGTGATAGGGTATCCTATATGTGATAAATCAAAAGCCCTAAGGCACGAGAAGTTAACAGGAGCCGAATGGGACGGTAGGGGTCTAAAGATCAATTTCATCAATGATCCTGAACTGAGATTCGGAGCTTATGTCATTGGCTACAAGATATTCCAGTCCAGTAGACTGAACAACATTGCTTGAGGAGATGTTGACATAGCATATAAAATTATCAAGAAAGGAGTACAAAATGACCTAGCCGAGCTATTACAAAGGCAATTTGAAGAAAACATGAAGACCATTAGATCAACAAGATCAAATACATGTAAGTTTGCTTCACTACTACTATGCACATTTTTCTACTTGCAGAACTTCTTTCCATCCGTCAGTAAAGTAAAATGGAAGTCAAACCAACCAGTTACTATGCAAATCAATGATTTCATTACAATTCTAGGGAAGAATTTTGAACCAGTTATGAATGAATATTTTGCTAAGTTTAAAGAAAGAATGGAAAAGAGATCCATAATTCCTCAACAATTAGTGGAAAAGTACAAAAATGAAACGTTTTGTAGTTGACACTGATACAACTCTAATCAAGGCAACTCAACTGAGGACATCATGGCTACCTCCGTTAGACTATGAGTTAGATATTGATATTGCCTCTAAAGCTATTAAAAAATTATTGAATGAGCCTATTGATAAATATGCCATGAGATTTGGCACATTTGATGAATCCCAGACCCGAATCACTATTGGTCTACAAAGTTCAAATGATGAGCAGGAAAAACACAAAAATTGTGAAGGCTTTGAAGAGAAAATTTGTAATCACAGATGAAGAATTAGACAAGTCTGTTGATGAAACTGAGGAGCAAACTTCAGTTGATCAAGATGAAAAACCCGAACATGATACTGATGTCACCGATTCAGATGAAACACAAGATAAGGCACCAAAGACCAAAAGGGGAAAAAACATAAATATTGATTCTCCATCCTAGACCATATCACAATCGGTGACTGTGGATTCACCACCTTTGAAGAAAGGTGTAGCCAAAATTACAAGACCCTCACCGAAGCTCACTTACCAAACAAGAAAACAAAAGGGTACTGCCGAGAATCTTGCATCGAGGCAAAGAAAGAGATATGTAAGGAAAAAAGATGACAAGGATGATGCTGATGACAATCCAGATCAATTCAAGGTTGTACAGAATAAGATACCTTAGACTATTGATGAAATTGCAGAATAAGTCATTACAACCAGACAATTAGGACATCCAAAGATACATGCATATTCTGATCTAACTACCGAGAAAAAAGGACAAACTTGAAGAAGAAATTATAGGTATGATGATCAACTTTAAACAAGTTCCACTTGAATTTTATACCTACCTTCCTTCCGAGTTGTATGATAAGATATCAGCAAGATGGACCTATGCACTTCAAACCAAGAAACAGATGAGAGAAGCAGCTCTCACTATTATTAAAGTTGATTACACAATTGAGCAGATAAATGATAAATGATAGTTGATTACACAATTTCCTAAGAAGGCACAAGCACTGAATATTCTACAAGGAAATGTAAAGGAAGTAGATATTGAGAGCACATGGATATGGAATAAATTGTTGAACCCACTAAAGGAAATCAAAGATACCGAGGAAGAAATAGACATTGCATCCAAAGTCGACACCGAGCAAGATCAACCGAGCACAGAACTCATAGATGTTGATGATGTAGATGTTGAAAATGTATTAGATGGAATTCCTCGACTATTGACTAACATGAGTCACCCAGAGATCACAGTTAATGACATCACTGAAGGTGGTCCTGATGATAAAGCTAAGGAAGATGAGTCAGTCAGAGCAACCGAGACCATGAATGAACAAGACACAACAGAGGTCACCTGAACAAATGTACTAGGTCAGTTACCTATGTTGGTATAAGCAATTAAGATTGAAAGTGAAGCACAACAAAAGACACCTGAGTAGGCCACTGATACAACCGAAGATAAGGATGATAAGAAAGGTACATAGACGGAGCATAGTGGTGGGACAACACAAGGTGATGCACCAAGAGATACCACTGATGCGGAAACAAAAGGTGAATGTAATACAAATAACACAGATAATACAATAGATACTTCTACTATAGATACAAAGTCAGTTACTGAGGCACCTAACCAAGTCATCACACCAAGTATCGAGCCAACAAAGCTTGAACCCAAGCACAAGGCTCAATTAGCATTAACTTTATCTCCTTCATCCAGTACTCAAGGAAAGAAAAAGAAAAAGAAGAAAGGAAGAAAAGACGTGGTAACTTTAGATGAAATTATAGAGATTCCAGCATGGGATCCAAGAACACTAGATCCAGAAACATTGAATAAATATGGTGAATTATGTACCAAGAAAGTAGCACAGGAAAAGTTAAGGCAAGAACACAAAAATGCACAAGTATTAGAAGCCGCCAAGGAGATCCTACAACAAGTTGTTCCTAACTTATCTATCAATGAATCGACCCCCATCATTGATCAACTTGCACTTCTAACCGAGGCCATTAACAAACCTGACGTTGATTTCGAGCAGAAATTGGAAGAAAGAGAAGAGAAGAAGATACAATACAAAGTCACTGAGAAGATCAGATTGGCAGTGGCAGTCAATAAGGTAACTCTATCTAAATTTGTGAATGGATTAGAAACTGTTATATCTGAAGCCATTACAATTATACAAAAGTTATGCACTCTAGATCACTTCACTACCAAGATTAGTGAAAAGCTAAAGCAAATAGATTGAGATCTTAAGGATAGTGCAACCAGTCTATCAACCGAGCAACATGCATTGCAGATGCATTACAACAAAGTTCTACCGAGCTACAAGATATGTTACTACCGCATTTGGTAATGATGCAAAAACATGTGACATTGGCAGAGACTTTAGTTGCCACCCCAAAATTGTGAGTAGCTGACAACATATATATGATATGCATGCTCAAATCAACTTAGAGAAATTAACCCTCAAGAATTTAAAAGAGGAATGGGAGAAGCTACTGGAAACTCTTAAGAATGCCCATCCTACCATTTTTGACAAATTGTAAGTTATACTCCTTTTTTCATTATTTTCAAAAAAGGGGGGAAATATATGTATATAAGTATAGTAACGAGGGATACTATAATCAGGATGAGTTCATATACATATACCGAGCATGTACAAAGGGGGAGTCATCATGTATAATGTGTATAGTAATAAGTTTTTGATACTAATGCCAAAGGGGGAGAATGTTACTCCAATTAAGCATTGAAGTTGTCATTAGTATTCAAGAACTCAACATGGACAATCAGTAACAGAGTCACAAACAGGACATTTGGTATACTCACCAAAGTGCAGAGTTAACTAAGAGCATTGATCATGCCCAGAGTTAACCAAGTACAGTGATACCCGAGCTGACAGACTTTACCGAGCAGTAGACAACACCGAGCTACACAGCATAAACCGAACAAGTAGTATAGCTGAGATACACAAACTACACCAAGCACCGAGAGACAACAATAACCGAGTGGACCAGAGGCCACATAAAATTTTGTTTTGGCACATTATTCTATGTAACAACTTTTTTGCCAACCTAGATAACAGTTTACAAGATTGACGAGAGCATTAATTACGAATATACAACATTAATTGTTTATGTCTCCTATGTTAGATGATCAAGGTAAATTATGTACACTATTGATCTTAGGTTAGGGATGTAATTGTGAAACCCTAATTAGGTCATAAATTTTGATATAGAAATGTATAGATGTCAAATTTTGTAATGTATGTTGATCAAGAAATGATCAAGTAGCCACCATACTACAGACATCAGAAATTAGACAAGGGATTTTAAGGACATAAACTACATTACAGAAATCAGTTTTCAGAACAGAAGCAAGGCTACCGAGCAGAATGTATATTTATCATTCACATTGAGGTGATATGTTTTGAATGTAATTAATGAATCTATATCAGCAATATTGAGATTGTATATGTTTCATATCAAACTTATGTTACTCTCTAACAATTGTAATAGACCCCTAAATCTCTTAACAGAGTAGACTTAACCATCCTTTTGTAAATCTCTTAACCGAGTGCACACATAACTTGTGTTACAAAATCCTCACACGAGGTAGATCTAATCAATCTCATTGTTACTCCTAACAGGGTTAGATCATCAAAAGTGATCATCCTTTGTAAGCTTTAATAGGCTACTTTATTTATTGCAGTGGTGAAGTTTTGTGGGTCTCATCCCCACCGCAGTTTTTACCTTCTAACAGGGGTTTTCCGCGATACTAAAATATAGGTGTCATGAGTTCTTAATTTCATTTATGTATATTATTTACTTTACATGCATTTACATTTCAGAAGTGATACTATATGTTTGATGTATGCAATCTACTTAATCTGTTAATATAGAACAATGGCTACAAAGAATTGATTAAAAAATTTTAAGGGTACTGATTCACTCCTCCCCTCTCAGTACACACCCTTTCCATTATCCCAACACTCAGAGGAAATAACCACTCCATCTAGAATTTATTTCCTAGCTACAAAACCCCCTTGCTTATCTAAGATAACCGTGGGAAGCCAGACTTTAAGCCTTTCTGCAATTAACTTAGTAATAAATTTATAGACCACATTACAAAGAGCAATAGGCTAGAAGAAATCTATTTGATTATCCCCTTCCTTTTTTGGAATAAGAACAAGGAAATTAGCATTCAAATATTTGAGCATCTGTTTATTAGAGTAGGATTCTTGAACCACAGTAAGGAGGTCTTGATTAATAATATCCCAAAATTTCTAGAAAAAATCAACTGGAAAGCCATCGGGCCCAGGAGCCTTTCCCTTACGCATGCTAAAGACCACTTCCTCCAATTCAGACATAGAGATCAACCTCATAAGAGATTCATTCATCGCACTAGTCACAAGAGAGGTAATACAAGACAAGATAGTATTCTCCTCATTGTCAGTAGGAGGCGAATCATCTGAAAAAATAGCAGAATAGAACCAAATAGCTTCTGGGGACACATCTTGCAAAGAAGTCAAGTGCAACCCATCAGAATTAACAAGAGAAGAAATATAACTCCTATTTTGGTAGGCCTACACAGATTTATGAAAGAATGTAGTATTCTTATCCCCTCCCTAAATCCATTCAATCTGAGCCTTCTTCTTACAATAAATTTTCTCTCTAATATCCCACTCTTCTGAATCCCTAGCAGCCTGGGATTCCTCTCTGCCAAGAGCTTCCGAAAAACCTAGATCTTGAATCTTCCTAGTCACGATTGCCAAACGATCTTGAGCTCTCTGCTTCTTGGCATGAATATTACCAAAGCAAGTCTTGTTCCAATTCTTCGGCTTCCTTTTTACATACTAAAGTTTTTTAGTAAATGAGAACATAGCAGTGCCATAAGCTGGACCACCATCTCTCCACCAATGGACAATTGAATGATTAAGGGAAGAGTCTCGTAACCACATCAACTGGAACTTAAAAGGAGGATTCTTGGGAATAGAAATACAACTAGCAGAGAGCTTGATAGTCCAGTGATCAAAACCCCTCCAATTCAGAATTTCAGAGAGAGAGAGAGAGAGAGAGATTACCACTATTCCAAAAGAAAGAAACCAAAAATTTATCCAAACGTTCCTAGAAGGAATCATCCCAAACCCTTCTATTATTATACATAAAGAACCCATTAATTGGCTTAACATCATAAATATGTAAGAGATCCATATTTTCATGAAGAATCTTAGAGGAAGGCCCCAAACGGGCAAGACCGCCTCTTTTCTCCTCCAAACTTACAACTGAATTGAAGTCCCTGGCTAAAATCCAACGCAAGAAAGGATGACAACTTCTGACATACCTTATATGCATCCAGAGCCTTATCTTTTCAGGGAGGTCAACAGGAGTATACACATTAGTGACCAGAATCATCTCACCCGTTTCTAGACTAGAGGCAATTATAGAAAGAGCCAAGTAACAAGACATCCACCATAGAGGGGTGATTTTCCTAAGGTCCCAACAGATAGCCAAGACACCAAAGCTCTCATGAGATCCAATATTTTTACATTGACCACTATACTAAATATTGGAGGCACATCGGAACATGGAGTCCACTAAAAGCTGTCTCTTGAATACAAAGGATGTTCGAAGAGTGATCCACCACCAACTCATGAATAACATTTTTTCTGGGGATGTTATTCAACCCCCTAACATTCCATGAGAGAATGATCATTGAGTAGAGTTGGGAAAGTGTGCATCCATGGGGCTTGACATCTCCCGACTCTACCAGTAAATCCCCTCTAAGCTAAATTTTCTCTTGATCCCTTTTGCAACCACTTCTTGAAGGATTAAGAAAATAGATTTTCTTAAATGGTCTTTGCATCAAGCCCAATGCAAGAGGAGACCCCTTTCCCTTCCCAGATGCAAACACATCTTTAACCGAATCCGCCAAGAGAATATCATTATCTTTTGGTACAAGGGAAACCACAATGGCACCAAACTTAGGACCAATAGGGGTCTCAATCATCTAGTGAACATCTTTATCCTGGTTCACAATATAAGAATCCAGGATAGGAATCCCCCCATCTCCACTTGCTGCACCAAATACAACATCTGGAGGAATACCTTCCTCTAATGCCATATTATCCAGCACCTCAAATCGATTAAAACCTGCATCTGATTGTCGATCTAAAAAGGGTATCTTTTGTCCTCTCCCCTTAGCTTAGTTATGAGCAGAAATAAAACCATCCTTATCAGAACCTACAACCTTTATCTAGGCTTTCCCCTTATTAGTAGTATTCATCTGAGCTTTCCCTTTTCCTACATTGTCAGTCTGAGCTTTCCATTTTCTAGCACTATCAATCTGAGCTTTCCCCTTACCTGCATTATCCATCTTTAGGTCTAAGGAAGAAGAAGATCCACCATAACCCCCACCATGCCCCTTAGAATCTTGAGGGAACATATGCTGAAAGTGCCCATACTCATGGCATAGTCGGCAGCGAAAAGGTAAAGATTCATAGTCTAACTGTTGAACCCATGAAGATGAGCAAAGGAAAATTTCCAAAGAGTTCAGCAATGGGTTATTCAAATTAATTTCGACACATGCGAGAAAAAGAAATAACTCTTTTTTTGAGGGATTGATGTGTGATCACAATCGCCTTCCCAAGAAAAGTAGCGATCTAGCACAGGATGTCTTCTCTCCAAAAATCTAGAGGAAGTCTCAATAGGCGGACCCACACAAGAACCCTCAAAGGGAGATCCTTCACAGAATTATACCCTGTATGCCAAGGTTTGACAAACAACCCCTGATGTAGTCAAGATTGAAGAATCTAATGAAGGATTGCCCAAACTTGTAGCCAACAACCATAACAATGAAAACAACCAATCACACAGAAATATAATCAACATTCAGCTTTATATTATTATAGAAAATCAATTACATTCAACACATCGGGCTGTAAGGCCTTCCCGGTTACGACCAATTACAAAGACTAACTGTAAGATCTACCACAAATATTCTGCAAGAATCAGGCCATTTACCTTCTACCAAAACATACAACTCTTTTTTCCAGCTTTCTCCAACCCAACACTCAGATCCCCCCAAAATATTATGCACAAAGCTAAGAACAGAATGCAACTTAAATACAAGAGGCAACCAACAGGTTAGCCTATAATATCCACAACTAACATTGGAGAAGCCAATGATCCATATTTAGGTCCACACAATCCCCAATGAGAGATCCAAATTAAATGCCACGACCCAAATTAAATACACAAGGTCGACCAACAAGTTGGCCAATAGATCCAACCAAAGAACCGAGTCGATGAGAAAGAACACCAAAAGATAGACCACTCGGTGAGAAATAGAACTGAGCCACAAGAAACCAGTTGGTGAGGCCACCAAGCCAACCAAACCCCACTCAGAGAAACAACTAAGCAGAATGAACAAATCACTGAGTCGCCATCAGTAACCGAGTCACCAAAAGTGACCGAATACCAAGAAACATCACTGAGCAGAATACCACCGAGCTTAGTCACCAAGTCGACCAACCACTGATCAAAAGGAAACCGAGAAAATAATTACTCAACCGAGGACTCCTCTAAGCTACCAAAATCCAAAAAAAAAACATATTTTTGTTTGATACAGGATTGCCAAGAATCCTAGGATGCTCCTGCGTCAGGCACCCCAGGTAATGAAGATGTTCCCTAAAAGGAAATCATGAACATACTAAGGGAATCAGAACAAGTATTCCATACTTATTCTTAACCCATATCTCCTCTTTTCCTTCATCCCATGTTGTCTTCACTCTGTCCATTATCCCATTCGACAAGTTCATATGCCCTGCACCTTTCTCAGATCTCCTGTCTGCCACCGATAGTAACTGACTTCAACCATCCCCTACACTTTTGATACCATCAGTATTTCGGTGAACGTCCTCCTTACCAGACCTTCTAATCAAATTGGTATCATTTGCATCTCTCTGTGTCACTAGTGTCAACATCTGCTGCACCATCTTAGTAAAAAATGACATTTGTCTCTTAATATCTGCAAGTTCCTCAGAGATATCATTCTCTTTTCCCTTCAAACTCTCATGCATGTTATCCATAGGAATGGGTTCATCAGCTCTCTTCTCCTCATTTTTTTCACTGTCATTTGAACAACATCTAATAACTCCACATCCCTAAGTCCCTGCTTCCTGCAAAGGTATTAGTTTATGCTTGGATCCACCCTGCCTTACAACATATGTATTTGCACGACCATCAACCATAACATGTTTTTCATATTTCCAAGGTCTACCGAGCAATAGGTGACAAGCATCCATAGGCAACACATCACATAATATCTCATCATAATAAGATCCAATCTTAAAATTAACAAGACATTGCTCCTCAACCCTAACCTTAGAAACATCTTGTATCCAACTAATCTGATAAGGATTAGGATGTTTCCTCCTTCCCAATTTCAAATTACTAACCATCTCTTCTGAAACAAATTTATCAGAACTATCACCATAAATTATGACATTACATACCTTATCCTTGCACTTACATCTGGTTCTAAATAAATTTCTTCTCTACACTAGTTCATTAATACATGCAGCCAACCTTCTAGTGATCATAACTTCACCTTCTTCTGCAACATTCACTAAACTTTCCTCAGTAGTTAGGGTACACTTCTTTTGAGGAAATGAAAAATATCTATGACCCTTCTCACCACATTGAAAACAAGTATCGAAGAAATCACTTCTTCCTCTTCTTCCATACCCAAGGTTGTAATCCTTAGTGGTTTGAATACTGCTAGATCCTACCTCGTTCTGCTTAGGATTCTCCACCACCTTACTCTTTGTAGTTGTTTCATCATTCTTACCACCTCAGTTTCTGTTATTTTTTCTTCCCTCAAACTTCTTGTTTAGCTTGTCCTCAATCTTCAATGCCAGTTGATAAGAATATCCTATTGTGGTCATCCAAACACTATGTAACTATTCCTGAATACTAGGTCTCAAGCCATAGATATGCCTAGCAAATTTATCCTTTTCAGCTTCTGAATGACCAGTCCTAATCAGGATCCTATAAAAATCATCAGTATACTCTTGCACCGATTTGTTTTCCTGCCTCAAACCTTGCATCTTTTCGAACATCTCCAATTCATAATCCACCGGAATGAATTGCTTCTTCAACTTTTCAATCATTCAGTTCCATCTGATCTTGTCTTTACCCCTCCGACTTCTTTCCAATTGAACTTCTCTCCACCATATGTTTGCATAACCTTTTATCTTTGTCTTTTCAAATCAAACTCAATCAGGATCTTCTACTTCCTCATACTCAATTTATTCATCCATCTCATTAAACCAATCGATCAATTCTTCTAGCCTAAGGCTTCCAACAAATGTAGAAACTTTGATCTTAGGTCTTTTCCCAATTTTAGATACAGATCTAAGAAATCTATCCTCCTTTGGATCTCTGACATCTTCTATAGATTCTTTGAAATGATCTTCTTTAGACTCTTCACCATTATTGTTGTGTTCTCTAGACACATTCTTTCTTTGCAACTCCTCCTATAGATCTCACACCTTCTTCTACAAAGCTTGGAAATCTTCAAGATTGACCTCCGCCTTAGGTTCTTCTTCTGTGATCTGGTGGGTTTTCTTTGGAGGCATCTTCACTCCACCAAAATCTAGTAATTGGAAACCTAGCTCCTTCTCCAATGATTGAAACTCAGCTCTAATACCATCTAATGCAGTAAAGCTCGGAGGATCCAATGAAGGATTGCCCAAACTTGCATCCAACAACCATAACAGTGGAAACAACCAATCACACAGAAATATAATCGACATTCAGCTTCATATTATCATAGAAAATCAATTACATGCAACATGTCAGGCTGTAAGGGCTTCCCAGTTACGGCAAATTACAAAGAATAACTCTAAGATCTACCACAGATCTTCTGCAAGCATCAGGCTATTTACCTTCTGCCAAAACATACAACTCTTTTTTCCAACTTTCTCCAACCCAATACTAAGATCATCCCAAAATCTGATGCCCAAAGCTAAGAACAGAATACAACTTAAATACAAGATGCAACCAACAGGTCAGCCTATAAGATCCAAAAATTTAACATTGGAGAAGCCAACGACCTAGATTTAGGTCCACACAATCCCCAATGAGAGATCCAAATTAAATATCGCGACCCAAATTAAATACACAAGGTTGGCCAACAATTCGTCCAACAGATCCAACCAAAGAACCCAGTTGGTGAGCAAGAACAACGAAAGACAGACCACTCAGTGAGCAATAGAACTGAGCCACAATAAACTAGTCGGTGAGGCCACTGATCCAACCAAACCCAACTCAGAGAAACAACCAAGAAGAAAGCACAAATCATCAAGTCACCAATAGTAACTAAGTCACTAGAAGTGACCGAGTATCGAGCAACACCACCGAGCAGAATACTACCGTGCTTAGTCACCAAGTCGACCAACCTCCGATCAATAGGAAACTAAGTACTCAACAAAGGACTCCTCTAAGCTACCAAACTCCAAAAACAAATATATTTTTTTTTAATACTGGATTTCCAGGAATCCTAGGATGCTCCTGCATCAGCCCCACATGATTGTAAAAATATGGGCCACCCTCAAAGACTCGATCACGAACAAACATGCAGGAGAACACCACCAAGAAATAGCTATTCCCTGCCAACATAATGTCCATATCACCTTCTACTTGCCATGAACAATGGATCCAGGCTTTAAGAGTCGATAAATAAATTTGGATCCAAAGAAACTTGTAGATCAAAGCATGCTTACTCCAATACCCGACATCTTCCATAACTGCCTCTGGAGGAATGAAAAGAACAGGGAGATCTTGAATCTGAGGAAGACAACCATTAAATTTTTTTAACTTCAAGCTCTCTCCTACATAGAATGAATCCATCGACTGCAGATGCATCCCAGGAGAAGTGTCATTAGAATCCATAACTCCAGCGACCACCAAACTATTGGCAACCCCACAAGCAAAAATCAGACCCACTCCGCCGCAAAATAAAGGGGTTGTAGAATAGACGCTCCATCAAGATAAATCTATTTGACAACAAAATAACGTTGCTCCTTTGCAACTCTCACCAACCAAATCCACTCGAGCTCTGATGAACAACCCTTAGAAGCACACACAACAATACTACTTCCTTCTCCTAAGAGCACCTCCCTTGGACGCTGCACACAGAAACCCCAACACACTCACTGCAAGAAGAAAATCTCCCACCCAAAAATCTTAAAACCCCCCACCCGAGCATAGAAAGAAGAGAAATGGGATAAGGCACGGGTGCCCTAGCCACAGAACAATGTTGTGTTTCGATCTAACAATGTTCTTTTTGACAGTATGGTTGTGACTTGGATTTCAGACTTTAAGTGTTGTTTCAATTTTGGATTCTGAGGAAACTTACAATAGAATGTTATATATGAGAAAATCAAAGGTGCATTAAATTTAGATGTTAGGAAGTTCCTTTAAAGTTTCTTATACATCAAGAATTCATATAAATGTTGAAGAGGTATGGTTTATTTTCTTATTATAGATACATGTCATTTTTAGTCCCCACTTTCATGTACATCCATGGTGAGTAGTAGTGGTGCTGCATGGGACAAGAAGGTAAATAGATCATATCTTCCATTTTGGTCGATTCTGGCTTCTTTTGCCAAAGATCTGCATAGGCACATTTCCTGTCCGTGAAGAACTATAATTGTAGCGATAGCCTAACAAGGTTGGTTTCCAATTAGTACAGGGATGTGAAATCTACAAAAGTATCAATCTAGCTACATGTACTGTGGTTTTTTATTTTTTCAAATGCTTCATTCTAGAGTTATGCTTGAAGACCAACGAAATTACCAATTTATTAGCCTGGCATTTCCTTCCTTTTTTTCCTGCTCAAAAGCATGCAACAAATTTTTCATTGATTACTAATTTATCATTCATTGATACCATATGCCTTTGACAACAAAGACATGCCCCATTTTTGCTTTGAATCCAACTGCATCTCGGTTTCTTTTTCACCTTAAGGTCTTTAATCAATGTTCTCATCTTTGCTACATCATCCTAATTTCTTGTTGTAGTGGTATCTATTGAAGCAGCAAATGAATGGAAGCATCACATGGCTCCAACCCAAGGACACATTCTCCTATATCAAGTTTGTCATAGAATTTCCATACACCAAGAAGAATATGACATATCAAAGCACTAGGATGTAATGGTATTTTTCTCATAAAATACTCAACTTCATCCAAAAATCGACAATGGCTAATAATATCAACTATACAAGCATAATTTTCTACTCTTGATGTGATTCCATAATTTTTCATCATTGAATGAAAGTAGCTATGAGCTTCACCCAATAGACTATACATGTTGAAAGAACATTAACAAATTTGATGTGGTCTAGGTCAGACCTTCTTCTTGCATTTAAAAGAGATTTGCAATGCCTTTTCAACATAACTATATCGAGCATATCCAGTAATCATGGTATTACGAAAAAATCCCCTTCGTTCAAATGTATTGCCAAAGAGATTTTGCACATCCTCTATATTGCCACATTTTGTGTACATATCAACAAGGGTTGTGTCAACAAAGACATTTCAATCAAACCTGGCTATCAAGATACTCACATAAACCTGCTTGCAATTTTCCAATGTTTGCTAAGCTAGTATAGGCCATGGGAGTTTTAGAAAATAGTAAATTGTCAAGTTTGGCAAGGTGGAAAATGAATATAGGAGAACTAGAAGAAGATATAGGGTAGTTTGGGGTAGTTTTGACCAAGTTTGAAGACTATCCAAACATAGAGGGGCAGTTACAAGCCAAGTCACCTACACTCATCAAGTGGAAAAGTTACAACAAGGTCAAAGCATCGAAGACAAGTCAAGAAACACTCCTAAGAGCCCAAGTAGGTGGACCTAATCTCTTAGCATTCATATCATCTCATAAATGATCTCCTATATTCTCTTATATGTAAATTATGTTAGTCTTATAGGCACTAAGAAGGGGGGGTGAATCAGTGCAACCATAGATCTACTAAATCTTTTCATAAACTTGCAAATAAACCAACATGAAAAGGTAAATGTAACACAGAAGAAAAATAAAACATGCATCCACAAATGCAACACAAGGACACCAATAGTTTTGAATGGAAACTCTTGGTTAGAGGGAGAAAACCACGGTGGGAATTAGTACCCACAAATTTTACTACTGAGGTAATAAGATCTGTCATGTTAGGAGCATTACATTACCCTGTTAAGGGTATACCAAGTTAAGAGTATCTATAAGCTGATTAAAGGTTATTACAACAGTCATGTTAAGAACTACTCAATTAAGAGATTTAAAAATCCTTCTGAGAGTTACCATGTTAAAGGATTTAATCTCCATAACCATTAGGATCCTTCTTACTGTGTTAAGAGTAACCATGTTAAAGGATTTTGATCACAAGTCTGTTAGAACTTTCCTTGAATATAAAACTCAAATAATGACCTGATGATGACACCTTCTGCTTGACAAATCTTCTTCTGTACTACTCTCTTTTCTATTCTAATCGCACTAACACCTCTATCACACTTCTTCACTTTGCCTCCAATGATCACAATCACCGCACCACCAATTAACCACACTTCCTTAACAATTTTCCATCCTTTTACATACTTTTTCAAGTTTATCACAAACCCTAAAATCTATTACAAATCAGCTCCAAAAATCCATTCAAATTACATAAGCAATCATACCAACATAGAAAATTGTAATGCTCAATGTTAGCCCTCAATAATACAATTCAAAAATAAATCAAACATTGACGTATAATTTACCACAACCTTGATTGAACCAATATGACTGGACTGGTTGACTGTTCCTGCTGATATCATTGGTGTTTGCCTCAAATCGCCATGTGCACTCCCAATCTACCTGAGAAATCATAAATGTGGGTAAACATGACTCTATAGATGCTCCTTGATGGATCACACCATATGAATCCTCACGATTATTATCACGTATTGAATTTACCATCATAAACTATGTTATCACCGATTCATTGGATACGTTGAAAAATCCTTGTGCAATCACCTTCATCACTAGTATATCAAATCTAGCTTGTGGAATAGACTTGTTTCCAACAATGAAAAAACCAAAACTTACTACAAGCACCTTGGACTCAATCATCTTCATCATATGCCAACAAAGTAGAGATACAAGGAGTCTAGGATCATATTAGAGTTAGATCTTTCCATCTTTTTGCCCTCTCTTTTCTTAGTATTATACCTGTCACAAGATCTTTTAGTAGAAACACAGTCTTGTAACTCAAAAAACAAGTCACTTTTTGATGGTAACAACATATGTAAACATTTTTTTTCAATAAAATGTCAAGTATTTTCCAGACTATATCATTGTAAGAATACATTTTATCAATAAAAGTTTAGTTTTATTGCCTTCAAAAGCTAGTTTCCTCATTTGCAATGAGATAATTGTTTGTTAGAAATATTAAGAAAACAAATAGAGATTAGGAAAACATGAAAGAATCCAAGAGAGAGTTGCAAGAAGAATTTTACCATAACCAATTGAAAGAAGTCGATTCAAGATCTATCACCAAATAACACCAAGAAGCGAAAGCTCAACACCAAGACAATGTTTTTGAAAGGGGAAAACTAAGAAAAACTCCTTGTGCATAAATATGAATGAGGCAAGAAGCAGAGAGAGAGAGAGAGAGAGAGAGAGAGAGAGAGAGAGAGAGAGAGAGAGCGCATTACAANGGCAAGAAGCAGAGAGAGAGAGAGAGAGAGAGAGAGAGAGAGAGAGAGAGAGAGAGAGAGCTCATTACAATATTGCAATAATGAGAATGAGAGAAGAGAGAATAAATCCAACTTGTGAGAAACAACTTAGAACCATGTGAGAACCCTAGAACCCTAAGAAGTGTGTGAGAGCCATCTCTTAAGTAGAGATGAGTGGAGGATTTTGCATGTAACTCCCATACTCTATGTGTTCCACATTCACATTTGGTGTGTGTCATGTGTAGGAATCCTCTTAAGGAGGAAAATCTAATTTCCTTATTAAAGGAATTAAAAATATGAGATAAGACCTTGGTTTATAAAATACCAAGGAAAGATTATAATTCTAACATCCCCCTTTAATCTTTACTTGGGGAGATGAGATCAATAGGTATCACACCCAAATTTTTAAAATAATTTTGAGATGTTTCTTTTGAAAGAGTCTTCAGTAGATTGTTGATAGCTTGATCATCATGTATTTCTTCAACTGGATCAGTGGAGCTTGAATGGTACATAGGAATGTTTGCTAAGTGGATAGCACTTTGACAATTGAAAGGTGTAGTTCCTTGTGGAGGGGGGCCAAATATTCAAGTGACCATTGAGATTCTTGAGACACATTTATGCATTATGTATATTCATTTCTAGTATAAAATAGAAGTGGATCATAATCAACAACTAAGCCTGCAATAAGGCAAGAACCACTAGTAGAGCACCCATCATTGGGATATCCTAGTGCTGAATCAGTAACACTTTGGAAAGAAAAATCATATTGCAAATCATCAGTCATAGAATCAAAAATGAAATCTCCAGTTGCATAAAACACATCTGTAATGTACTCATCATAATATGAAGCATCAAGAGGAGTAGAGCTAGTATAAGCATCACCATTATTATCATTATCCTCCACAAAAAAAATAAGATTAGTAATATCAACATGAATTTCATCTTGAGTAATAAACATATCTTGCAGAGTAACATTAAGAAAGTTAGAGATAATTTCCTCTTCTTGTTCAAGAATATCATCAACATGAGAGCAAGGATCATCAAATTGCGTTGCATCATAAGGAGAGAGCATATAATCACTTTGAGTAGGAATATAATAATCAAGAGGGTTATTCCAAGAGTAGCCATCATCATATGGTCAATCCCAAATAGTAGTATCATCATAGTGAGAAGTAGACATCCCATACCAAATAGTAAAAGCATGACGAGTGTTATTATTATGAGATTTAGAAGTAGATGACTTCTCATCTTTGAGTTTATTAAAACAAGTAGTGATCACATGACCAACTTTCCCACAATAATTGCAATGGTGATTATTATTATTATTAGTATAACCATTAGGATGATTATTATAACTTGATCTATTATAATGCGATCTAGACATGAAAGCATGTTCATTAGTTTTAAGTGTCCCAAATTGAATTAACTTAGCCTCTTCTTGACGTAAAAGTGTTTGAAAGATAACATAAGTTAATTGATTTGCTAACAAAGGAAGAGCTAATTGAGAATGGATATTAGTAATGAATTGCTGAAATTATCTAGGAAGGCATTTTTTTAAGATGGTATGAATTAACCAAATATCAGATAACGTTATTCCTAAACCAGTTAATTGACTTCGAATAGAATCAAATTTAAGAAAAAACTCATCCATGGTTGAGAAATCCGTATACCTGAGATCCTCCAATTGATCTTGGATTTGAATCTTTCAAGATTCATTTGCACTGTCAAAAGTGTTTTTCAGAATCGTCCATGTTGCATGTGCTTTAGTACAGTGGGCAATTAAAACATATAAATATGGATGTAAAGAAATGCCTATAAGGCCTAAAGCCTCATCATTTTTATCATTCCATTCATTTTTTACAGCTTGAGGAACAATAGGAGGAGGAACGGAAGTGGGGTTAGTTGCAACGTCAATGATATGTCGGAAATGAAAGATGAAGCTCATATGAGTCTTCCACACATGATAATTGGAAGTACTTAGTTTAACTTCTGGGATTAAAGCTGACATAATGAATTAAAATAAACTGAATTATAAGTTGAAGAATATAATAATGAAGCTAGAAAGCCAATTTAACGTGATTAGAAAATACCAATATCCAAGAATTTTTTAACTATTAAAAAAAATTAATTTTTTTTTTGAAAGTGATGAAACAAATTTATATTGCAATTAAATGAGAATAAGTAATTGAATAAACTTAGAATAGATATGATGAAAGTAGGAATGAAACGATATTAAGAAATATTGAGCAGCTCATTCTCATTTTTTTGGGTTTGGCATAGTTTATGTGATTTTTTCATAAAATTATTAAGTAAATGTTTCATTTGTAGTACCTTAGAACACCAGAATAGAAAAACACTTATATTCATGCAAATTGCTAATATAGTGTGAAAAAATAGTATTTTGGCTATGAATACTCTTGTTTCCTTTTAAGGACTATACAAAAACAAAACCTCCTTGCAAACTATTAATATATGAATGTATATAATGGTTTAGTTGTGCAAAAATTCATCCAAATAGTTGAAACTTGTGTGTCAAAATAGTGATGCAAATCTTAGTAAAAATCCAATGCTTCCCCTTGTATAGTTTTTAGTTTTAAGCATTTCTTCCCCTTTTCCATTGAAAATGACCTCTAGCTATTAGAGCCCACACTCTAAGAGGTCATACCATGTTTTAATAGGTAACTAAGTTAATAGCTTAGATAGAGTACATACTTTGTTAACAACATATCCCTTTTCAATTGATGTGATTCAATATGACATTGATAAGAAATGATGCAAAAACTAGTAAAATGCTATAAATTTGACAAGATTTAGCATAAATAGACAAAATCATATCAAAAAGTAAGAATAGAAGTACATATCTAGAAAGAAGATAAAGATAGGGACTTGTAGCTAAAATCTGAGCTTGAAAATGATGATAAAGTATGCTAGGCGTCCTAGACTTGGAGTTTCTTCTACTAGCTAAAACTTTGAATTCTAGATTGAGATGCTCTATAGATCACTCCCTTCAAAATTCAGCCAAGAAGTGTCAGTCACATGTGCTAATAGACATAGACCATGTATTTTTTCCTATTCAAAATTTAGAACTATGTGCCTTAGTCTTCTCTCTATTGTTGGAAATATGTTGAGTCAAGAGGACTGAGAGGGGAGGGGGGGGGGGGGAATCAGGANGAAATATGTTGAGTCAAGAGGACTGAGAGGGGAGGGGGGGGGGGTGAATCAGGAACCAATAAAACTTAATCCTTTCAATCCATTGTTAGATTATCTAATCTGATTGCATGCATGAAATGAAAAGCAATAAAAAATCCACAATATTTGGTTACCCAGAAACCTTCCAAATAGAAAGTAAAACTGGGGTGGGGATGGTACCCACAAGATTTATTACTGTAGTATAAACTTAGCCTGTTAAAGCTTACAATTGACCACTTTTGATGGCCTTCCCTATTAGGAGAAATAAGGACTGTTAGGTCCACCTTGTGAAAGGATTTAGTACAATACAATCAAGTAATGCAACTCTATTAAGAGATTTGTAAAGGACTGTTAGGTCCACCTTGTTAGAGGTTTTGTTGATGCACCTATTAGGATGAACCAGTGGATGATCTTCAATGCAACTCTGAATTGATGAATAAGATCCAATGATATAAAAACTAATCACCTGACTGTGATGAATGAGTCTATGTTGTTCCTTATACTATTGTAGCCTCTTAAACAATCTGCCACTTCATATTTGCATGCACACTTCTACACATATATTCACTCTAATTTGGATAAACAAGATACTTTATATTTATACCTTATCCAAATCAAATGCAACTGTAAGTTGGCTTCCATAAGATAAATTAATATCAAACAATATAAGATAAGTTGGCCCAAAACTGTTACTCGGGTCCAGTAGTCCACTCGGGCAATATACCGGCTCTTGGGCATTATGCTGTCACTCAGGAAAAATACTAAACTTTGGCACTCAGGCTACTCTGTGTACTCGGGCTATATTGATCACTTGGGTAATACTGATTACCACTATTTTCTCGGTTGACACTGCCACTGCTCGGGTTACATTGTAACTTCTTGGGTTGCACTGTTGGCTCGGTCAACACTAAGATGACTAAGTGTTTTGGCACTAATTGACAATATGTCTTGCCCTAAGGTCATCAATATCCCCCTTTGGCATTAGTGACCAAAAACACTTATCATGTTCAAAAATTGCTCAAACTTCTAAGTCAAAACTCCCCATTACCATATGCTTGGGTACTTGCTCAGATTTTGACAATAGCTCTGTGACTCAGTTACAACTGACTCTTTTTTTTTAATTTTTCAAAATTATTTTTGTAACACTTTTATATATATATATATATATATATATATATATATATATATACTCTACTTCACTTTTGTACATATATTTCCTTATATATATTTCTCCTATATACATTTCCCCCTTGTTTTTGACATAATGTCTTACTTACATGAGCCAAATGTCTGCATAACTCAACCAACACAAAACAATCTAATGCATATCGAGGTAGCTTTTTTGGCTCACCTTTGAACCCTCAAACTTTGATGTAGGTAAAGTGTGGAAATTGGATGAAGAAGCTAGCATAAACACTTACCAATTGCATTGCCTCTTTGAACATTCTCTTCTCTAGGCTCCTTGTCAATTCATGAATCAATCTACCAGTAAAAAAATCACTAAATCTCTTGTAGTTCTCATGGCATCTTTCTTTCGGTAGGTGAGGATAATATTTGTAAATTATGATATTTTTTGTTAAGGGCTCGTGAAGTATACCCACTCAATCTCTGGTATAGGCCAGGTAGTAAAAGAGATATGAAGACATAAAGAAATCCTTGTGACCCAGACAACCAAGGTTCAATTGATCTTGAAGAGCTTCAACTATCACTCCCCCCTAATTCATGTACCTTGCAGAATAATTTGGATGAAGAAGTACATCTAGTCTTGAAAATAATAGGCTTGGTTAGTTCCCCTAACTCTATGCAATAGCACCATCAATTCCCTCACATACGACTTCACGTTCTCTCTGGTAAGAGTCTTGGGTAACCTTGAACTGCCTTTTTGGAATTTCAACAACCAACTTTTGGCTATAACACTTATGTATTGTGATTTCTTCTCAGTGAAACAGCTCACAAAAAGTGAAGGGGTAAAGTCTGAATATGTCTCTTTCTATGGATTCCTCATGATAGACATGATGGTTTCTCTATTAATTGACAAAAAATGTCTCCATTATCCTTTCTAATTCACTGGTGGCGGGAATCATATATGTTCATGCATTCACGAAATAGCTCAGGGCATATTATGGTTGGGGGAAAAGTTGCGACTCCCACAAGGAAACTTTATATGATTTCTTTTATTAAAGGGGATTCTATAGGATTCCTAACTCCTTCCCTAAAATACTCTAAATCATAATATACAAGAAATTTATCCCCAAACACATGAGACGACAAACTAGAATAGATGCATTCTAAAAAATTTGAAAGGTGGTCTTCATGGTGACAATTCTACTAAATTGAATAAATAGTTAAAATTCACAAACAACAAAAGTACTGCCAAATTAGTAACAGAAATAGGAATGTCGAAACTCACCTTCACTAACTCAAAATACCTGCAATTCCAAAAAACATCTTTACCTATTTCTCCTTCACTTTCGCTTGCCAAATTAGTGTTGTTTCAATCATTATGGTGGTACCCTAAATTTTGATAATTTAGAAGTACCAATCCATTATCAAGAAGCATGTCTCTCCATACTAAAAAAATATCAAAGGAAGGAAGCTTTATGACACAAATAAATAGAACTAACTAATTGAAGCCTTGAGAAAATGATGGAATTTAGACCTGCTACAAAGATGATTTTGACAGAGGATAAAGATGGTCAAATTTTAAAAATCTAAAAATGACCCAGTTCGAAAAATCAAATTTCCTATCTCCAGTAGAAATATTAGCTTTTCATGAGGTGTTTTGGATTTTTTACCAAAGCCAAATCTGAAAGTTAGGTAGTTATTTATTAGTTAATTTATTATTTTTTCAAAATAATTTATAATAAGAGTTGTGTCTTTTCACCCTAAAGAGGTGTGAAAGCCACTCAAACACATATATATACATAATGTAAAATGTAAATAAAAGAGAAGACAATATAATACAATTTCACATATTTGGATAGTTTTAAATCAACAAGTATAACATGGACCTGGATGTACTATTTTTTCAAAATTAATAAAGATAAGTCTTTTTTCTTTCACATGTGTAATAGTTTCATTATCATTTTATAATTAGTCCCTCGGATAAACCAATA
>MU227137.1:4218375-4239602 GCA_018584345.1 Thuja plicata
GGTGGAAGTATTGGTCGAAATTTTGACCAATGCACTAAAAAATGACGGCAATTTTAAGCTTGGGCTATAGTCAAAATTCCGACCTTTGTTTTGGTCAAAATTTTGACCAATTATAAATACGTCAAAACTTCGACAAAAAAAGACCGACGAACGTTTTGGTCGTAAATTTCGACCAATTACTGTCAAAATTTTGACCAATTGCCGTCGAAAATTGAGGTCGAATGTACTAGTGTGGTTTTCTCATTTTGCATGGTTAAATTCTGTTGATTAAGGCCTTAGTCAATTGGTTTGTCATCTGAGAAGTATTACCCTTTTGAAATATCTCTGAATTTGTTTTAGGTTGCATGTACATTCCATAACACCTTTGAAGTGATAAGTTTTCTTGTAAAACTGTCTCTGAGGTTGAACATAAGATTGGAATGATCTTGACTCTATTTCCCATGGTCGAATAAGGCACTGGTCTAATCATTATTTGGATTATAGTTATTTAGTTCATTGTTTATAGTTTTAAGATATCTTATCTATCTATTCATTTCAAATTACATACATATTTACCAAACATTCTTTCAATTACTTAAAGTATTTTAGTTTACAGTTCATGATATATTGCTTTCAGTTAGATATCTTTCAAGTTTCCTTACCATAATTGAGAGAGAAGGTTGAAGTGTTTCTTATCTGCTATAAAAAGCCTTGTAACTTGAAGGATAAGTCAAGGTATAGGCCTACCAGCCTTGGTTTTGCAGAGCCAGAATTGCAGAGGTTCCAACCTTGCATTGGTTGTGACTTGTTAGTTGGCCAAATCACTTGGGTTTCCAAGCATTGGATTGGAAAGTACATAGGAAATCCAATTTAGCATTTTTGGGCACCAACACATTAGATGATCTTTTAATTACTCCCTAAGAGGATGAAATCTTGGAGAGTAATTACTAAATCTCCTTACTTGTGCAAAACCAATGCAACAAGACACGTCCCCCGGTGTGAGCATTTATTACTTGTTTCTTCACTACGCAAGCTTACCATATAATGATTACTTTTTCCTTTTTAGAAACTTTTTTAAAGGTTCATATTCATAAGATACCCCAAATATTCCATTTTTCTGTCAGCTAGGTCCCTTTCGAATCACTCCTTTTTCTCTTAATATTTAAATGGTGTTCCTCGAAACCTCTTGAACCAAATGAACCTTGGAAAAAGAAGTTCAACAAGTTCAATTTCATCCCACTTGCTTATTTCACTTTGAAGATCAAGATTAATCAAGAAAGAAAGGACGTAGACTGATGCGAAAATTTGACAAGACCGACAATGGTTGAACAGTGAACCCATCGAACCCGTTGAACTCAAGTTCAATTGGTTCAACGACTTATCTCCCACAAACTTGGATGCTAAAAACAAAATGGCTTAGATGCATTGGAAAAATATTGAACCCATTGAACTGGGTGAGCTCAAAGATCTTCCGAAAAGGTTCAAGCCCGAAGTTCAATGTTTTTGTTTTATCATTGAGTCGACATTTAACGAAAGGTTTTAATAGGAGAAATAATATTCAAAGGGGTCCGATACTTCCATAAAGGGGAGTTTGGCTTAAATATTTACTAAACAAAGCTACATAAAATTAAAATAGGGGTAAAAATTGGGGTCGAGGTAACACTAGCTCTAATTGAGGACTGCATTTTCAGACAAAATTGTAGAGAACTTTGAATCTCTAGTTCGCATAGACTAAGGAAAAGTGGACAACAAAGAAGAATCAACACAAACTAAAACTAAGAAAAACACCACACAACGACTAGGAAAAACAACTATGTACAAACATGAGACTCTTTTTTCATAGCTTATACCATTTGAGATCTTTCCCATTATAGGAAAAGGTCAATACAAATCCATTTGGGTATGCGAGCTTAAATGAGTTAGGATTCAATACGTAGTGGATCTTGAAAGGTCCTTTCCAGATCGAGTCAAACTTCCCATTGACACCTTTTGGTTCTCTTCTCTTGTCTTACAATAAAACCTCATCGCCTTCCATAAAATTTATGGGCCTTACTATTTTATCAAAGATCTTCCTGAATCTAGCTTGATGTGTAGTAATTTTATCAACTAGTTCATCCCTTTCTTCTTCAAGGTTAGTTAAATACATTACTCTTTTCTCCAAAGAAATTTGGAAATATTGATCTTCCACAACACTCTGTAGCTTAGACACTCTAGCTCGAGTGACAGTGATAATTAATTTCCTATACCATACACCAACTCAAACAAAACCATTCCTACCACTCTCTTCAATGTGGTTCTATCAGCCCACAAAGCTTACTACAACCTTTTGTGCCAGCCTTTTTCATTATCGCTGACTAACTTCTTCATAATGGCTACCAAGTTAATGTCTATTACCTTGAGGGTAATAATCTGAGGAATGGGACAGGGATATACTATGATCAAAATAGAACATCATTAATTCATTAGAAGATAAATAAGTGTCATTATAAGATATAATTTTATGTGGCACTCCAAAGAGCACCAGAATATTTTCTTTGAGGAAATTGCACACTACTTTTGAAGTGGTCTTCTTCACTAGTATAGCCTCAACCCATTTCATGAAGTAATCTATAGAGGTCAATATGTGGGTATGCCAATCACTTGAGGGAGGTGTGAGTGGCCCTATGAATTCTAAACCCCACTGTTTGAATGAATCTTCAACAATGATAGGTCTTGGGGGAAATGCTGCAAGCTGTGATTTTCCAGAAAAAATTGGCACTTCTCACAATTTTCTACCCATTTATAAGCATCCCTAAACATACCTGGCCAATAGTAATAGTTTCTAAGGATTTTGAAAGCAATTACCTAGAGGATAAATGCCCACCATAAGCTTCGTCATGAAAGGTTTTTAGGATCTTTTATTGTTACTCCTTATCTACACACCTTAAGAATGTCCCATCTAAACCCTTCTTGTATAACACATCCTACAAAATGACATACTTAGCATATTTCAATTTCAAATTCCTATTTTTATCATGGTGATAAATGACTGGGAAAATCTCCATAAGTTAAGTAATATTCCACATGTGTGAACTAAGGATCTTACAAACTCATGAGTAAAGCGATAGGAGGATTTTCTTCGTTCTCTTCTTTATTCTCAACAATAAACTTAAACAAACCCTAGCCCTAAACCAATTTGGTTGGGCCGATATCTAAATCATACTCTTATATCTTTGCCACCCATGTTTCTCTTTTGTTCATGCCCACTTCTTGTTGTGTCAACACACTCTTTATAGTTGAATCAAGTGCAAAGATTGTCGAGTATGAGTGAAGGATGTAGTATCTAAATTGCTTAACTACTTTCAATACCATAAATTCCTTTTTTTTCTATCAAACAGTAACTGAGATCATGCTTCTTCAATGGAATGCTCATGAATACTATGGGCACTTCCACTCCTGATTCATCCTTTTGTAAAAGGATACCTGACATAGTATGTTCTGAAGCATAATAGTATATAATAAATTATTTCTTAAAGTTGGGTTTAATCAATGTAGGGGCATGTGTAATTTCTTTTTTGACATCTTCACATTCTTTCTTCGCAATTTCACTCCATTTGAATACTTTTTTTTTTCTCATTAAAGCCTACTATATGATTTTTAGTTTCACTGAAATCAAGGACAAATCATCAAAGGAAATTTACCTATCCAAAGAATGACTTAATCCCACTTCTATTTGAAGGAAGACTCAATTGTTAAATTTCTTTAACTCTTTCATGATCGATCTTAATATCATCTTTAGAAACCATATGCCCAAGTAATTTTCCCTCTGTTACACTAAGTATGGATTTCTTAGCATTTAGAGAGACCCCATGATCCTGAAACCATTGCAACACAGTCTTTAAGTCTTTCAGATGGTTCTTCCTCTTTTTGAAAAACATAGTTAAGTCATCCAAATATATCACAATGATCCTATCCCTCAATTCTATGAATGAAGAGTTCATAGTTCTTTGGAAAGTGGCTCCCACATTAATCAGACCAAAAGACATATGATTATATGTGAAGGTTCCCCATGGAGTGATGAAAGTCATTTTATGTTGATCCTATTTGGCCACTCTGATTTGATTATACCCTAAGAATCTATCCAAAATTTACATCATCTCAAATCAAACCATTGTTTGTAATATGTGGTCCATAATCGGTAAGGCATAATTATCCTTCAAACTAGACTAGTTTAAGTTGTATAAATCTACACAAATCCTTATTTCATTGTTCATTTTCCTTACTGAAATGATTTTTTCTATCCAAGTGGAATGATGTATAGGATATATAATCCTAGCTTTTAATATCTTATCAATTTCCTTGTAAATAGCCTCTGCTACCTTTGGATTATAGTTCCCCAACTTTTGCTTGAATGGGGACACATTTGGTTTTAGGGGAATTTGGTTTTGAAATTGACCATTCCTGAAATCCTTCAAGTCAGCATAACTCTAGGCAAAAAATCCTTATATTCTATCAATAATTCAATCAATTTATGCCTCCCCTTGGTACTATAAATTTTTCCAATAAATATCCACATCGACTAAGACTCACTACCAATATTGATATTCTCACATTCTCCAGGGTCACTGGGTGCTCAAGAATGTTTTCCTCTAACAGCTTCATCTCCGTGGGTGAAAATTTACTCCAAAGAAACTAGGCCCTTCAGGATTTTATTTCCCTTTAGCTGGACTCCACCATCACCTAAATTAATACCAAGATCATGACAAAATTCCTTACAAGTGTTTTCAAACCCTTCGAAATAGGTGCCTGCAAACATCTCATCATTTTCTAGAAAATTTTAAATCTGATGATCATTTTCAAAGACTTTCTAGAAATCAACATTATCGGGAACATTGGGTTTGTGTATCAACTATACTCTATAAGTGTTCTCTTTGAATTTAGGGTGGGGAAAAAGAAGGGAGGCTGACACTGCTAGGGAATTTGCTTTAGAGTTTTGGTCTCTAGGGATGGATTCAATAGAAAATGCATCAAAATGCTCAATTTCATCTCACACCCTATTCTTATAATTCTTTAGCATCTCATTTTTAATAGTGAAGATATTTCTGACCTATTTGAAAATTAGCTCTGCATTACCTTTTACCTTGAGAAACTTCACCTCCTTCCTCTTAGCTTCTTGCAACCTAAGCAGTAGGGTTTCATACTCCATAGTATTGTTAGTATTCTTGAATTCTAACTAGAAAGAGAAATGAAACCTTTCACCTTGAGGTGAAATCAAGACCACCCCTTCTCCAGAACCTGTTGTTGAACAACTTCCATCAAAATCCATAGTCCATGGGTCATCACTTTGTACTATTTTTGGAACAGGCTCTTCCTTCATTTCCTTAGAAAAGAAGTAGTTGCCAAATTTAGATTCCTCATATAATATTTGAGCTTTAGGGTTAGTAGACGGGAACACTGTGAACTTTCATTTTGCTTCAAGTTCCAATTTTACTTTTTGCTTCCCTATAGGAATCATAGCTTTTGAGCAGTCCATTTTGATCTCCCCTCCCAGGTCTTTGCAGACGGTTCGGCTCATCCATATACCATAGCTGACATGGATGTCTTCTAATAAGATAATCAATTTCAACCTCTTGTCAGGGCAAGATGCAAGGGCTACCTGTACATCTTTGATTTTCCAAGGTAGGGGAACTTATTTTTCATCCATGGAATAAAACCTTCCAAAAGTCTTGGTGAGGGTCAGGCCTAAGGCTTTAGCCTTAGAGGAGGACATGATATTATCAAAATTCCTAGAAGCAATGATACGGTTACTCAATTTATGACCATTCAGGAACAAGGAAACATAGAAAGGATTAGGCTTTACATAAGAAGCAAAAGAAGAATCATTTGATGAATTAATAGGTTACTCATCTTGAGGCAAGGGATTTTTAGGGGAAGAAACAAATAAATAAGCAATGTCAGACTCATTATTTACAAATTGTTGGCTGCTAGTTTGAGCTTGGGATCACTCGCCATGCACATATTTTACTAATTTATCAAGTTCTTTAGGGTTCAATTTCAAATATTGTGCGAGAGATATTTGAATTCTAGTAGACTTACAAAACTCCACAATATCAAAAGGAGGTTTAGGGTCAGACAGGCGGATACTTTGTACCTCATGAGCCTTTGAACTAGTCAAAGCAAGTGAACCAAATGAACTATTTGAACCAAATTTGAGAGTTTGAACAACAGGTTCTTTCTTATTCGCAAGAGTTTCTAGTGAGGTTGAGCTATTTGGGGTTCTGAAATTCTTTTGACTTTTGGTAAGAACAATATATGAAGGGCCTTCTAGAGTAACCAATATATCACCTCCCCTTTCTAAGTCGAACTCATATTCCAAGAAGTGAACTCCAGAGTCAGCATGTTCCTCCAAATTCCTTTCATCTTCTATGGCTTCTCCCAGTGTATCCTCCATAATAGCCATTTGAGCATGCCTAATCATCTCTGGGAATGTACTTTATTCATGGTCCATGGTTAAGTGGAAAGTGCACATATTTCCTTTTCCTAGATGAGCCTTAATAGATAGCCTCGGTTGTGGAAGTTATAAAGTTTTTCCAGCATTGTTTTTCTGACCAAACTACCTCCTTCTAATATCTTGATAAGGCTATGGATTTGATGTACTTTCCTTTGGCATCTATCTTTTCAATGCAATTACATCATTGAATAGCCTTTGAACTACATGGTTGGAAGAGGTCAAAGCTTTTGCATTGGGATTCTGAACCTCTTTCCTCCTTTTACCAGATGTAATTAAATCATCCTCTAGTTCAATTTCTTGTGTCTACGTTGCTGCCAAATCAGATACCCTACTCCTTCTAAGGTGAAAACCAATATCAAGTGGCATGAAATTTAAAAAGAAATATTTTTGGTTTATGGTCATCGGTATTTTAGTATTTGGAATCTTGTTAACAATCTTATTGTATTTTATATGAAATCTCTCATTGGCTCATGAATTTTCTTTTTTAATTGAGTCAATTAGGACAAGAGAGAATGCTTGTCCTCTAGACTTTTGAACCTATTCTCAAGTGCAGTTCTCATGTCATCCCAATTTTAAATCAATGCATTGGGTAGATGATAAAACCATCTTTGCATTAGCATTAGTTAAATTTTGTACAAAAATCCTGATGGCTACTTCTTGGTGTTGAACACCAAGTAACCCACATACTATATTGAAAGAATTCAAATTCTCATCTATGGACTTCTTCCCATCCCCATTAAACTTTGGCAAGTTTTCTCCATCTCCTTTGGGAAATGCATTCAGAAGCTCCTACGTACAATGGTCCTATAGCTCCTCCCCAAGGCTGAGCCATTGTAGGTATGAAATTTATGGTATTAGGAAAGACCATGTCGTATAAAGTTATGGTTTGGTAGATAGGGGATGCTGAGGCCTTTAGAGGAGGTAGAGATCTATTTCTGGATCTTCTTGTGTGAGAAAGGTTGGGTGAAAAGATCAAAATTTTCAATGCATCAAAAATGGGATCAAACACTCCTTTCCTCTGAGACCTTGTGTATCTTTTAAACTCTAGATTGTTGAGTTTCAATCACACTTTTATTTATTAGTCTCTAGGATGCTCTTGATTCCTTGGGACCTTGGGAACCTGATTTGCTGCTTGGTTTCTATTAGTGTTTCTTTCCTGCCTTCTCCTTTGTATTAATAAAAGAAACCTCAGATTAGCAGCTAGATCCTCCTCTCTTTCCAACACCAAACTTTCTCTTCTATAGCCTTCTGGAATCTTTCTTGTACGCTAGGCTACTGTATTTAATGAACTAATGATATCTTCTTGATCATCTTGGAAACCTAAGTTGGGCTGCAAAATAGGGAAAATGTTCTCATGGGCTAAAACCATCATGTCCCATGTCAAGGTGACTGACTTGTCATATTTCTCCTATTCGGATACCTAGTAGATTCGCCAAAAATATGTTGGTTAGAAGATTTGTCCTTTGATGGATAATCCAATTTTTTAATCTAGCCCTTTAATTAAAGTACAAATCTATCATCACCAATTGGGTAAATTACTACTAATTTCCCTCTGAATTTCAAAAGGTACAGCTCCCTTGTATGATATTCTGATGAATAGAAACTAGAATAACATTCATGTATACTTTTAACCATAAAGTACATAAGCCAACAAATATTCATCAATCAATATTCAATGAATATGAAGTTCACTCTTTTATGAATTGCTAACTCTCAAAAAACATGATTTTTGTTTGTCAATGAATTATAAACATCTACTTATGATTCCAATAGACCAAATCATAAACACATATTCACATACATCTGAAAATAGAGATAAATTCAATAGGTGAGAACCAAAATCCACACAGAAACTTCAATTCCCATAAGTCCAAACTCACAGATCTAGACTCGCCAAAAACTAACTTTCTTCTTATTCATAGATAAAAAGTGTATTTCAAAGTATCAAAATAATAGCATATGCAGTTTATGGAAACCAAAAAAATACGGACCTTTTTCATGCTTTTCAATTAAATATATATAGTCTTATATCAACCATCATTAAAACATTGGATTTTAAATTAACCCCAGTAAAAAGTATAATGTAGTTTTTAAAACCGACTCTTGATAAACTAAAAAGATAACTATCTTAAACTAAAATAGGAAATATAAAATACAACAGTAAAATTATGACCGAGTAGACATTCCAGAACTCGTAGGCTGGTTTTGGTCGATAGGAGGGGTATGTGTCACTTTCCACTCCTTATAGGCTTCCACAAACTCCTAAATTCCTCATGTGTTATGGATGTTGATGTGCGTAATGCACATCCTCCATACCTCCTTTTACCTCTTCATTTATGCCACTTTCACTACATGATTTGGTATTTGATCCACACACAAATACCACAAAGATTTAGTCCTTGCCACTTTTGAAAAACCCTCAATTAAAAGACTCTTACCCTCTTTTATCTGTTCTATCACTTGCCAAAAATATTTGAAAATAGCATCCATGTCCCTTTCAACAGTGTCATCTTCCCAAACATAAGTAGAATCTATGCATTTAAGATCATTCACCAAGCATTGAGTGAGGTTTTTAAGTTCTTTCTCTAATTTCACAAAATTGCCTCTACCTAGTGTTATCATAGAGTTCCTCCAATCAATATTTATCTTACAAGAAAAGTATAAACCATCATCCATATTCTTAATATGATTTTCAAATTAAAAAATTCACAACCTTGTACTTCTGGATCTCAGACATTTGAAGTACTACTGTCTCCCATTTAGTCCCTTCTTTTTCTCAAGTGAAAGCTTGTGTCTGTAGCTCATTGATGGCTTAAACAACATCACCATAAACCTTTGTAGAATTGGTAATATACTTGTTACCTTCCTTAATAACTCCATCTAACCAATCATTAAAAACCTCAAATATCATTTTACCTCGTTGAATTTGACCTAGAAGCTTCTGACTGGCTGGAGATTTTGGATCAAATAACTAAGGCGCTTGTGAGACCGGTTGTGGGATGGGACTATGGATAACATCGATATAATATGTCATTGACCTCACTATTTTTTTAAATTCCTATTTTTCATTCCCATCCTTCCATGATCTTCTTAGCATCTTCTTGGCAGAAATCTCAAAATGATGGTTGTTTGCATCTCTATCCGCAACTCCCAAGTTTATCTTCGCTATAGAGAAATCCTTAACTATAGAATCTGGAACCTCTTCCTTTGTCAGAGGTTTAGCAAATTCATCTACCCAATTTCCCATGTCTGGGTCTATATTCATTCTAGAGGTGACTTTCATATTTTTGGGCTTTGGGGTTTTCCCAATATATTTTCTTTCCTTATCTTCAAGGGAAAGAGAAACTGGGACTGTGTTGCATTTCTTGCTAACAGAGGCCTCTAGCCACTTAGGAGTAGCCTCAAAAGTCTTTTTCCTAGAGGAATACTATTTTGGAGTTGATGGAATTACCACCATTTAAACAGAAAGGTTCATCATGTCACCAAGATCCATGGTTTCCTCTACTTGATACTCGGTTCCCACCTTTAGGGAATCAATACCTTGATCAACCATTCCTTTATCAACCTCTTCACCTGAATCTAAGTATATCACTATTATCTCAATAGATCCCTCTTTTCTCATGACCTTGATCTTTGAACTGGTGGTTCGAACATGTAAGCTAACCACTGGGATAGTCTTGGGATTTTTGTTGGGAACAAACCTCTTGGCTTTAGTTTTAGTGGTACCTACATCACAAGTTTTAACATCTTTATTATAACAAGAAACATGAGATGAAAATTTGTGGGTCAGCTTTAATGTAGACTGTTCATCAGTTTGGACTTTCTTCAACTTTTGTTCTCTTAGCCACTTCTCTATTCTCCTAATGACAGGGGGCATTTTCATTTCAATCTAGTCTTTTTCTATTCCAATCTAACCTACCTCCAAGAGTGTTTGTTGTTTTATTTGTTCATACTAAGGATCCATTAAAGTACTTTCATCTTCTTATACACCACTGATATCCATTTTCAAACCCAAGGTAATAAGTTTTTGCAAGGAAAACCTACAACAAAGTCTTCTTCTTACCTCTATTTCATCTTGACAATTTTCCCAAAAGTCCTCCACATGTGGCATAGGTAGAAACTTCCCTCCCAAGTTCAAATTCTCTCTACCAAATCCCTTGTTATCAAAGTTTGGCCTAGCTTTGTAATATTTGAAGTTAAACTTCTTCAAATCAACTCCCAAATTAAAGGCATCTAAAATAGATTTACATATACAGAGTCCTAGTTCAATAGGAAAAGGGATCCCTTGGTTATATTTTGGTGGAAATGTCTTACTTACATGAGCCAAATTCTTGCATAACTCAACCAACACAAAACAATCTATTGAATGTCAAGGTAGCTTATTGGTTCACCTTCGAACCCTCCAAATCTTATGTAGGTAAAGTGTGAAAATTGAATGAAGAAGCTAGCATAAACACTTACCAATTACATTGCCTCTTCGAACATTCTCTTCTCTAGGCTCCTTTTCAATTCATGAATCAATCTACCAGTAAAATTGTCATTCTCTCTTGTAGTTCTCATGAAATCTTTCTTTCGGTAGGTGAGGATAATATTTGTAAATTATGATATTTGTTGTCCAGGGCTCGTAAGATATACCCACCCAATCTTTGGTACAGGTCAGGAAGTAAACAAGATATGAGGACATAAATAAGTCCCTATGACCCAGATGACCAAGGTTAAATTGATCTTGAAGAGAATTGGCTATCACTTCCCCTAAATTGAGGTATTGTGTACCTTGCAGAATACTTTGGATGAAGAAGTACATCTAGTCTTGAAAATAATAGGCTTGGTTAGCTCCCCTAACTCTATGAAATAGCACCATCTAGTCCCTTATATACGGGTTCATGTGCTCTCGGGTAAGAGGCTTGGGTAGCCTCAAACCACCTTTTTGGAATTGCAGCAACCAACTTCTGGCTATAACACTTCTATATTGTGATTTCTTTTGAGTGAAATGACTCACAGATAGTGAAGGGGTAAAGTCTGAATATGTCTCTTTCTCCGGAATCCTCATGATAGATATGGTGGTTTCTCTATTAATTGACAAAAAAATGTCTCCATTATCCTTTCTAATGTACTGGTGGTAGGAATCATATCTTTTCATGCATTTGTGAACTAGCTTAGGCCATATTATGGCTGGGGGAAAAGTTATGGCTTCCACAAGGCCGCTTTCTACGATCTCTTTCATAAAAGGGGATTATGCAAGATTCCTAACTCTTTCCCTAAAAACATATAAATCATAATATGCAACGAATGTGTCCCCAAGCTTAGGAGACAAACAAACTAGATTAGATACATTCTCAAAAATTTGAAAGGCAGTCTTCATGGAGACAATTCTACTAAATTGAATAAACAGTTGAACTTCACAAACAACACAAGTACTGCCAAATTAGTAATACAGATAGGAATGTCGAAACTCACCTTCACTAACTCAAAATTCCCGCAATTCTAGAACTAGAGAAACCCTCTTTACCTCCTCCTCCTTCTCTTTCCTTGCCAAATTAGTGTCCTTTCAATCATTAGATGATCTTTTAATTACTTCCTAAGAGGATGAAATCTTGGAGAGTAATTACTAAATATCCTTACTCGTACCAAATCAATGCAACAAGACACTTCCCCCGATGCGAGTATTTATTACTTGTCACTTCGCTATGCAAGCTTACCAAATAATGATTACTTTTCCCTTTTTAGAAGCTTTTTTTTAAAATTCATATTCATAAGGTGCCCCGAATATTCCCTTTTCCATCGGCTAGTTCCCTTTCAAATCACCCATTTATCTCTTTATGTTTAAATGATGTACCTACGAACCTCTTGAACCAAATGAACATTGGTAAAAGAGTTTCAACAAGTTCAATTTCATCTCGCTTGTTGATTTCACTTTGAAGATCAAGATTAATCAAGAAAGAAAGGACGCAAATTGAAGACAGATTGACAAGACCAATAATGGTTGAACCGTGAACCCATTGAACTCAAGTTAAATTGGTTGAATGACTTATCTCCCACAGACTTGGATACCGAAAACAAAAAGGCTTAGATGCATTGGACAAACATTGAACCCATTGAACCGGGTGAACTCAAAGAACTTCTGAAAAGGTTCAATCCCAAAGTTCAATGTTTTCATTTTATCATTGAGTCAACATTTACCACAAGGTTTTTAAATGAAAATTAATATTCAAAGGGGCCTGATACTTCCATTAAGGGAAATTCAGCTTCAATGTTTACTAAATGAACCTACATAAAATTGAAATAGGGGTAAAAATTGGGGTCGAGGTAATAGAGTTTTAGTGTAATTTTTAGTTAAACTCTTAAATTTTTTATTATATTGTGTCTTTAAAAGAATCCCAATAAAAATAATTATAGTTATGAGTGTGTTGACTTGGTGACCAAGTGTGTCACACAAAATTAGTGACTATAAAGGGAATCACTATATCTCCTTGAAGACACTATACTATAGAGTAGCTTTTTTAACATAACATTGTTCACTAAACCAATAAGATTTAATTGAAGAGTTAGTGATTGTTAAGGGAATCCCTATATCTCCTTGAAGACACTATACTATAGAGTATCTTTCTCAAAATAATATTGTTCACTAAACCAATAAGATTTAATTGAAGGGTCATTCATCACATAGAATGTAAGTTTGATCTAAATGGGCATAATGATATGGCAAGCAAGTTGGGAATAACAAAATTTGTATCAATCTATTTATCAATATTATATACTCTATTATTTCTAATTTAAATGGGTTTATGTGGATTTCTTACCAAAGTGGCCAAGAAACTACCCATGACAAGTAACCAAGGTCATGCTCTTAGTAGAGATATCATACATGTAACCTAATTCATTATTGGAAATCATTGTAGACCAAACACTCTAACAAGAATGAAAACTTGATATAGCATACAAGTTACTCATTAGAAAATAAATGGAGCTCCACCAAGGAAAATATTTCCACCCTCATCAATGTCATCATGTGCTGAAGAGGAGCCCTCAATAAAGCTACATTTTTTTATAAACATTGTGAGCCAAGTAGAGTGAAACCCAAAGGATGAAGCCCCACCATAAAATGAATTTCCTTACCACCATCACTTCTAGAATACCCAAAGCACCAACAACCTTGATCATTCCTCCACCATATCCAAAGTACATATGCATAAGAGCCTCTTCTAAACCAACCTTGAAAATGCCTAGTTTGAATTATGATTGATTAGTAGGAGATATTTTCCAGAACAAGTCAATTTATGATATTGCTATCAGGATTCAACTGTGGTTTTTTCAAATAAAACTCAATGACCCATGTTCCATAAGGCACTATCAATTGATGAGCTAAAGGAGTTCTATAATGCATGGTTAATAAGGCGCAAACTTGTTGAAGGTTTTGCGAATGGGGTGGCAAGCTAAGTGATTTTAACATTACACAAAACTCCATGGTTAAGTGCGCTTGAGTTGCACTCATAGTGGGATGGGTGACCTCTCGGGAAGGCCCCAATGCTTCAACTCTGTGCACATCACCTAGATGCAATGAATGCTAAGTGTTCCATTCATTCTCATGAGAGATGGGTTCTTGTGAACCATTACTCATGAAACATGTGCCAATGAGTTTGACTCGAAAACTACACAGTTGAATCCTTATAGAAATATCTTGATTTGAATTATGATGACAAATTTGCAAGCAAAGAGTAACTAACTAATGGCTAATTGTGGGAAGAACTCCATGATTAAGCATAGTTGAGTTGAACTAATATTTGCATGGGTGACCTTATGGGAATTTTTAATGGTTCACCCCTATGATTATCATCTATATGTAATTGAGTGTTATGTGGATCCTTCACCGTCAACAAAGATGGGCTCTTGCAAACAATTCATGAAATATGAATTGATAAAGATTGAATTGAAACTAAGTAGTTGAAGATTAATACAATCATTGTAGACACATAAAAGTGTCCTCTTATTAATCTTAATTTTTTCATTATTCAGGTGGATCTATTATTTAAATAATTATATTTTCCATTAAATAATCCTATCGTTCACTATAATATTTCTATTATTCATTATTCATTATATTATGCTATTTATATTTCTCCATTATTCTCGTTAAGTAAACACATATATCATTATTACCCTATTAAATAAACATATGCTATTATTATTAGACATTAAATCCCTAGATCCCTCTCACATCCATTATATTCTCTATTTATCATATTCCACCTCTAGCAATTGCATCCACTTAGGGCCCGTTTGGGTACTGGAATACCATATCCTAGATATGGTCAATTCTGGAAGATGCTGCAATTCAAGAAGATTCTTATCCTCAAAATGAAATCCGGAATATGGACTGACCCGCTTGGTTCACCCAGAAGATGACTGAGAAGATGCATAAGGAATTTTAATTCTTTATTTTTTAATTTCTTTGAATATGGTGTGTATATATACACACATGCACACATGTGTATATACATAGATACATGTATGTATATATACATGTGTGTATATATACACATGTGTATATGTGTATACATGTGTGTACATACACATGTATATACATTTGTGTATATATACACACACATTACATGTGTGTATATACACATGTGTATATATACATGTATATACACATGTGTGTATACACATGTGTCTATATATACATGTGTATATATACATGTGTGTATATATACACATGTGCATGTATATACATGCATGTGTGTATATACATGTGTATATATATACACATGTGCATATATATATACACATGTGCATATATATACACACATGTGTATATACATATATATGTATATACACATCCTTATAGCAATATAATATACATCTTTATAGTCACAGATTCTACAAAATATTAAATTTGGTTTGTATATACACGCACATGTGTATATATACACACATGTATATACACACATGCATATATACACACATGTATATATATACATCCTTATAGCAATATAATATACATCTTTATAGTCACGGATCCCACAAAATATTAAATTTGGTTTTCTAAAAATTGGAATTCCCATTCCACTTTTTTGTGAAATTCCAATTCCACCTATTTAGGTGGAAGATGATATTCCCATTTTGGGGACAAAATTGGAATTTTGAAATTTCAATTCCAATTTTTTAGATGGACACAAACATAGAATTAAAATTTCCTAGAATTAGATAATGCCAATTCCAGTCTAATTCCAGGAAACAAGCGGGCCCTTAATTCACGCGGGACAAACTTATTTACTATTCCATTATCCAATCTTTTATCCCACATTCATCTTGATATGGGATTCTCACCTTGAGGACATCTATTTAAGTAATGCCCCTTCTCATTACAAACCCTCCTCCATTCTTGCTTGCATTTATCATTGGTATTCTATTTTCTCTTGCATTTTGCATCTTCTTTGCCATTTATCATTTAATCTTCGTTCATCATAGCTTCTTGTGCCTTAAGCATGAGATCTTGATAGATAGGAAGACAATAGGTTTCTTTTTGAAAGCATGTGTTGGTTTTTATCTTTTTTTATACTTTGCATGTGTGTTTATTAGAATACCTCCATAGTTTTGGATGTTTGAAGGATTTGAAAAGATAATCCTCATTTCCCTCATCTTCAATCACATAATTTGATGCACCACAAAAACATCATCAATGTGGAAATGATTAAGCTAGAAAACTCTTTAATGAATTATCTTCACAAAGCACAACATTTATTGAAATTATAAAAATGGGTAGCAAGCTAAAAGGGTTCATAGGGTTCATTTGTGAAGAAACTGCACCCTTAAGCATGCTTAAGCCAATAAGAATAATAATGAATTGGGGAATATTTAATAAATTGCTTGCGAAGACTCAAAACTTGATAAAAATTTGAAAATAAGATACATGTTAAGTAGACTATCAATATCATAAGAAATGAATTTGTGTGAAATAATTATGAAATATAAGCTTAACATAAATTAATTTACTTGAATCTAGATAGTTAACTCTATAAATAATGTTAACTCCTCTCTGAATGTGCTTGAGCTAATATGAATATAAATGAATCATGAAACTCTAAGATAAACCGCTTATCATACTTAAAACTTGCTAAAAGTTTGAAAATAAAATAAAATGTTCAATAGACTATTTCTAATCATAAAAGATAATTTGATGTAAGCTATTTATAAAATTTTAAAAATTAATAAAGATTAATTTGATATTAAACAATCAAATTCCATTAAATCACTCACATAACCAATCATTTTTCAATAGATTTATGCTCAAGTAATATGCTATGAACCCAAAAGTCATCCAATAGAGTAATAGTTTGTTTTTAAATAAAAAATGGAAGCATAATAAAACATCCTATTATTATGTCACTGGTATTATTTCTTATCCATAGGTCAGAGGCCAGAAGTTTCATCATGCCTTTTTCGCTCCTGACCACAATACCACAGACTCATTCTCCATTAAAACCAGTCCCATTCTGCTGCTACACTGTACAGTTAAAATCCCCACAACGACTAGTCCATACGTATTTACCCACGCCTCTCAGGGCTGTGCAAAGCTGGGTCCGAGGTTCGATTCCCCAAAGCCTGGCATCTGCTCTGGTAGCCATTATAATTGCCACCAATGTTAATTCTGTCTCCTCTATCTCAGAAGATGCATTTTCAGACATCCCACAAACTCTATCAGGCATGTAATGTATATCATGTACTTTCATATTGGGATAATTTCAGCGCTACCCAATTGGGTTTTTCTAAAATTGAAACCTAAATTGATGTCTGAATGCATTTTCAGCCATACCACAGACTTTGTCAGGCATGTAATGTAAATTATATTATTTCATATTGGAATAATTTCTGCCCTACACAACTGGGTTTATCTTAAGTTGAATCATAGATTAATGTCTGAATGCATTTTCAGACATACAACAGACTCTGTCAGGCATTAATTGTAAATTGCATGCTTTCATATTGGGATAATTTCTGCCCTACACAACTGGGTTTTTCTAAAATTGAATCATAGATTAATGTCTGAATGCATTTTCAGACATACCACAGACTCTGTCAGGCATATAATGAAAATTGCATGCTTTCATATTGGGATAATTTCTGCCCTACACAACTAGGTTTTTCTAAAATTGAATCATAGATTAATGTTGCATTCAGACATACAACATACTCTATCAGGCATGTAATGTAAATTGCGTGCTTTCATTTTGAGATAATTTCAGCCCTATCCAGATGGGTTTTTCTGATATTGGATCCTAAATTGCAGGTGCAGACAAAGGTCCGAGGATCCAAAAACCTAAATCACGGAAAGCAGAGTCATGTACAGTAAAGTGTGTGATCACTTGTATCAGAGGCGGCGCTGGTTCTCCTGGTGAAGGCCCCCTCAATATCAGAAGGTGCATAAACCTCAGGCTCACACCCATTAGCAAAATGTCAACACAATTCTTTGAATTTTTACATTTAGAAGTTTTATGCTTGAAATTTTGGAAATTGCAGACCTCTTGTTGTTTTCAAAGATGGTTTCAGGACTCGACAGTACTGGTATGGATTCCATTTTATTTTTGCTTGTAACAGTATTTTTTGTTGGGGGAATTGAAATGACATGGTATTAATAATTAATTTATATCTGTAATTGCAAAATCTAGAAGGCCTTATTTGTAAATCTCAGTAATTTTCTGTGCTGGCAGTCTGCCTGAATGAATTTTTTTAGGGGAATTGAAATGACATGTATTTATTTTTACTATAAATGACATGGTAATTTTTAATATCTGTTATTGCAAAATAGGCAAGGTCCTATTTGTAATTTTATTTATTTATTTTTGCTGGTATGATTGAATGATTTTATATGGTCATTTGAAATAAGATGGTATTTTTGTAGGGAGTAGTGGAGCTATAGAGTTTAAATTATACATCTGATTTTGACCATTTTTTCAACTATTTTTTCTCTTTTTTTTGGTTCTGTATGTGACCTACCTACTTAAAAAATATTTTATGGCTGTGATCATTTCAAAGTGTTGTAATTGCCCATACTTATAGACAAATGTCACAGTAGTTGTATGTTCTGATAGTGGTGCACAAATGGGTCAATTATGAACCAAAAAAGCTAAAATATGATCCAGTACATGTGAAACTTATAAATAGACCTTTAGTTATCATTTTTTTAGGCTCCTTCAAAATTAGTAAATCCATACATATGAAACTTATTTATAGACTTTTAGTTATCAAGTTTTTTGACTCCTTTAAAATTAGTAATTAGGAAATTAGATATAAAAAAATGTTCAACTACTGAAACACTACTAAATTCAACTACTTGACATTGCAAAATCTGTAAGACCTTATTTATACATCTCTGTTAATTTTTGTTTTTTATACTAACATTCTGACGGAATGATTGTTTTTGAGAAAGTTGAAATGACATGATATTTGTTAACCTACATTGCAAAATCTGTAAGACCTTATTTGTACATCTCTGTTAATTTTCTGCTCTCATTCTGTCTGAATGATTTTTTTGTGGAAAAGTTGAAATGACCTGCTATTTTTTTACAACTATATTGCAAAATCTGTAAGGCCTTATTTGCACATCTGTCTAATTTTTGTGCTGGCAGTTTGACTGAATGCTCTGATATCTGCAACTTGATTAAAGATGGCGAGGATGGTCAATAATGTCTACTTAATCAGTTACTGATATGTTCTATAAAAGCTTTAGAACTGTACAAAATGAGATGTTCACTTGGCAAAACCATAGCTTATGTGACAGGCTTTTTGTGCAAAAGCACATTGTGTACTAGAATCCACTCCAAGCACTTTTCTACTTGCTCAATTGAGAAGAATTTTTGGTGTTGTTTGGTTGGTTAGCATAATGACCTTCTTTTTAACAATGTGTAACAACAAGGTTTATTGATCTTCTTTCTTTGGAACTTTTGGCATCGATCAAGAGTCTTGAGTGGGGTAGAATACTTTCATCCATGTAACTTCTACAATGTATGGATACTTTTTTATTTGAACAATCAAACATGTGACAAGAATATTTGGTTCTAAAAAATATACAATATCTAAAATCACTAATGTGTAATATCTCATTTGAAATATTAATGCAACTATTATTCAAAACTCTTTTGAAAATATTGAATTACTTTCATCTATACAACTTCTACAGTGTATGGGTACTTTTTTATTTGAGCAATCAAACCCGTAACAAGAATATCTGGTTCTAAAAAATACACCATATCTTGAAATCGCCAATGTTGAAATATTAACTCAATATCATTTAAAACCCTTTTGCAAATATTGTTTAGATTTAAATACTTTAACCGGCAACTAAAACAAACCAAAAAATCTCCCCTTCAATATATGTCTACAAAATCTAATCTTATGACAACTTGGATTACAAATTGGGTTCAAAATGGTGTAAAATAAATGGCACGGTCTTCCCTACATTAATGATATTGACAAACATTACAATGAAGCCAACAAGGTGCATAAATTCTCAAGATTTTCTTATTACAACAAAGATTTGGAAACATTATAAAATGATTTAATAATTGTATAAATAACACAAGAAACTCAGTGAAAAGATGCCACGAGATAGTAGATACAATGACTTTAAACAATAATACTTGAGCCCAAAATAAATAACAAATAGCAAAATCTTGATGCAATTGGAATCATAGAGTTGAGAATATAATGAAAAACTTTACTACAACGACTATTGCCATATAATAATACAACACTTGCTCCCACAACAAGAAGAATGTTATGTAACTTGACATAGCTATAAATCTACAACCTTGAATATTGCACATGTGAGACTCTCAGGTGAGATCATCTTACCAAGTCAAAGGATTTTCATCGCCAAGCTTATACATCAAAGGTTTTCCATCCTTTAGTTCTTCCAAATCTAATTTTTTTGTCCCTAAGTTAGATGCTCTAAACAATGTGTGCTCTGAATAGTATATTTTGCTTAGATTTCATGTGTAGACAGAAAAATAAATCTACAACTACACATCCAACCAAAAATAACACGAAGATCCATGATAGAGATGAGATCCCACCAAAATAGTTAAGACCTATGCCAATAAGATGGGTAGCCATAAGTACAATTGTAATGCCCCGCCAGGGAACTCAGGAGAACTTAACCTAAAGCATAACACTAAGTTTATGGAATAATTTTTTTCTTTAAATATTTACAAACAATAATGATAACAATGCGGAAACAATACAATGAAGTACATGACATACATATAAGTACAACACAACATAGATATATTTCTCGAGGGTTCCTTGACGTAGAATTACTTAAGCAAAATTGTTGATGTTTGTAGCTTCGATCAGAAAAAATAATGAGTATATTAATATTATGAGAAAAGATCAAATTATGTATACATATATACATATCAACATATATAATAATAATAGATATTATTATTATATATATATTGATACATATACATATATTCATATTTAATAGTAATTGTTCTCTTCCCATAATACTAATATTATGATTGATCGATTAACATCATATATACATATTCGATGATTAAATGATTAACAATCAAATATAGTAATCATTGATCCATAGAGTAATCAATATTATAATGACCGAATATTTTCAGTTCTATTAACCATGTATTAAATCCCGATTTATATCGGTTAAACCTCATTGTATAAAGATCGGTTTGCATTGATTTTGATATTACCTTACACTCCGATCAATATCGGGTGTTACATATATTCCCCC
>MU227137.1:4242396-4287336 GCA_018584345.1 Thuja plicata
TATATATATATATATATATATATATATATATATATATATATATATATATTGTATTTAAACATATATCATATATATATATATATTGAGAGATTATATACAAGGTGGATTGTGAAAAGAAAAATTTAAAAGACTACATATTCTGATCTAAAAATTTAACAAAAATAATCTACGAATAACAAATACAAAGAACTAACATAAAGGATACAACATCTGAATCCAATAATATACATCTCATAAAATAAAATCACAAATACATCTGATACCCAAGGTATACAACCGAATCAACATCCACTGCATAAGTCGCAGGGTATGCAATAATACATAACAATACAATACATCCTTTGAAAAGGATGTCAACCAATATACATATGGTACAAGTATACAACTCATGATACTGAACAAGTCTCCATAAGAATAAGAAGATGAAACTACAACAAGGATCATCCAAGCATGAAGCAGAACCGTCGGATCTCAATGGTAATAAGAGTCACTACCACCCGACTGTGTGAAACCAAAAGTCCACTCCCACCATGCTAAGGAGATAATAATAGGCCCACACACGGGTATACCACAAGAAAGCAATCAACAAAGGTATACAAGACCTCACAAAAGAATGCATAGGAAGATCCTAGAAGCTTTCTAAATCATAAAAAGGAAATCTACACAATACCAGAGGTACCCGACACACGTAGGATAACCTAAGTTGTATATGGGTAAGTGTCATCACATAAGTCTACCCTTGAAGGTAACCCTAGTAGTCCCTCTTGGACCCTGGCCCCCAAGTGACTCTATGTGGCTCAGTAATCCTTTTGTGAAGACAAGGATCCCAAACTCTCCCATCCTAACATGTAAAAAACTCAAGGCATGGGTAGAAGTTATCTTATTAGTACATTTTAAAACCCCTTAATGTTTCATATTTTCACTTATTAAGTAACTTGCCAATGAGATGCCCTAGTAGCCGCTTAGGGCCCTGGACTCATTGCAAGCCACTTCTTCTCTATACACATAGTTAACGTACCTAGGCTCATAACCCAAAACATGAAGGTAATACATAAAACACAAACTGCTTCCTGCCCTTACAGGATCACATTGTTTCACAACTAACCATGATGACTCAAAGCACCCTCACAAGATCATAAAAGACAACTTCAGACAAACCAGATTGGATAGGGATAATTGAACTAGAATGACATCATAAGAAATATGCATTGGAAACCACATAAGATACCATGAAGAAACTGAAACCCCAAAACCTTTGGTTTTACATCCTGAAGGTCATCTAGTCCCAACAGATACCCAAAAACGATAACGCTTCATACAAGAAAAGAATACATAGTTCATCACTCATAAATACACCATGACATGAAAAACACATTTCAGAAAGAACTATACAAAAACTAATGATATCATAGTGATAAACAAATTTATAACCACGTTATGCAAATTCATTTATCTATTTAAAATTACTAACATATTATAATTAAATTTCCAAAGAAGATGCACATTAAAAGTCCCTATAAATCAATTTATAAAACCTATATATAAATTAATCTATTGAATAATTACTAAATTCAACTATAATTACAAGAAGATGAAAAATTTAAGAGTAAAATTATTAAATAAATAGTAATATTAATTTCTTAATATTAATACCTATTAATAAAATTATTAATAAAGCCACATTAAGAAAACTATAAAAGAAAAGCATATTAATATTAATTAAAATACTTAAAAAAAAATTAAATTACTTTAATAAGTAAAACTTTACTTTTAAAAAAAAAACTTTAATTAAAAAAAACAAATTTAAATTAATTTAAAACAACTTTTAAAAAATACTTTGATTAATTTTTATTAAAACATTTTTTTTTAAAATAGAATTTCTAAAAATAGAATTAGCAAAAACATAATTTCTTAAAAAAGAATACTATTGTATGCAAATTTAAAAAAGAATAATTCTTTTAATTTACTTTAATAAAAGAAACATGCAAATAAATATATCTTTCCTTAATAACATACAAATAGAAATATCATTTATAAATGTTTATCCTTTTAAAAAAAAATTATTTAATTAATTTTCATAATAAAAGAAAGAACATGGAATTATATAAATTGATTTTTTTATTTTTTTATTTTTAAAAAAAGGAGAACAAATTTATTTAATTATTATATTTTTAAAACAAAATCTTTAGAATCTAAATATAAATGTTTTTTTTAATATATTGAGAACAAATCATTTAACACATTAATAATTTAAATATGAATACAATTTTAATAAAGAGATTTTCTAACAAGATAGAACATGCAATCTCATTTATTAACTAATTTGATTTATATGCAAAATCAATCCCCTTTATGTCTTTCATGCAAATATTAATTTTAAGATATATTTTCCTACCAAATCCCTCACATGCAATTTTTCCCCATATTTCAAACCATCTCAAAAATCCTAACTAGGAAACCAATACTACCTTTCATGAAAATTAACACTCTAATGCACCAAACAAAAATTTGATACACAAACATGAAGGTGAAACCACATAAATGATTCAATAACCTACTTCTTAAATTTAAGCAATTTAAACACAGAATATCAAACAAGGAAGTTTCAAACACAGGACCCCAGCAATCCAGATGCATAGAAGACAGGGATCTCGAAGGCTGGAATTAACAAGTCTCAAAATCCTACCTTAGTGACTGATGAGAAGGTTCAACACAAATCCCAAAGCAAGCATGATTCCAAAATACTCCTAACCTTTCAACAAATTTGTTAACCACCTAAATTCTCCTTCCACTTGATTGAACTTGCCTCCAAATGGCTTTCAATTCAGATATATAGAAAACCGAGTAGTTAGGTTTTCCAAAAAAAAACAAGCAACCCTAATAAAATATTAATTATTAATTAAAATAAATACTTTAATTTCAATTTCTCTTAAAACAATGAACAACTTAATTTTTTTTAAAATAAAAAAATTAAGTCATAAATAAAAAAGCAAGAGAATATTTTAATTAAATTAAAACAATTAATCATACAAATTAAAACAATATTTAATAATTCAATTTGCACAATTAATTTCAATTATTAGATTTAATAATTTCTCAATTATTAAATTAAGACTTAATAATTAAATCAATTAATTAAATATAGGTATTTAATTAATATTTAAATATTAAATAACCATATATTTAATATTTTAACCTTATTAAAGGTGTAATTATTAACATTAATAATTGCCATAAATTAATCATCAAACACACAAGCCAAAAGAATCATAAATCCAATTGAAAACCATCTAAACAGAAAGATAACTAAAACATAAACAACAAGCACACACAGAAAAGCTCAAGAATCCACGTCACTTTGACGGATTCAGATAGGATAGTCAGTCAGATTCTTGTCCATTTCTAGGTCAAAGTAACGGTTTAGGGTAGGGATTTATGCCTGAATATTATCTCCCCTCTCTTACCATTGAGATGTTGCGATAGGGCACACTCACTCCTGCCAATTCAGGGAAGATGTAGCCCGGTACCTACAAACCTGTCATCACAAAGATGAACATACATGCATAGAATATAGAAAACAATGGTTGGTACTAGTTTATCATGTGGATCTTGCCGAAGCAAGTAACTACGACTCTATCCCACACCATATCAAACACACTAAACAGAAAAACAAAACATACAATGATCCACACACACATACAGATATAGGGTTAGTATTGTTAGAAAATCATAATGATAATGACATCATAGCATATACATAAGCATCATGAAATAGCCATAAATCATATTTAAATAGAAGATATAACACCACTAAGAAATGGATCAATAATATAATGAAAAGTAATACAAGAATATCCTCAAAACCAACTAAAATAACCAACGCACACCTGAAAAAAACATAAAAGCATTCAGCAATAGAAACTAAAAAGAAAACTAAGGGGTGGGTATTACAACAATCACCACATTAATGATGATCAAGAAGTAGTTGCGTGTTCTCTCTTTAGATCTCAATTTGCTTTCTTCATCTTTTGCTTAAATTTTCATGTAAATTTGTGCCCAAGTGACATTTGATAAAAAATTTCACTAGGAGAATCCCTCTTAGAGAACTACAAACAATTCTAGCATTAATGACACTTTGGGTCACATAAGAAGGTAGGTGAGGTAAACAATGCAAAAAAGTTGGGAATATTGAAGTTCGAGGGTCAAATATCCCTCATGACTATATCATTAGCTAGGAGTTGGGGTTTGAGCATAAGTCATGTTCTTGTAGGGAAATGTGCAATACTCCAACAAGAATAAAGGAGGAAGGTTGAGTTAGGCAAAAAAGTGCATATAGAGATGGTAAAGTTCAATACTCTTAACAACTCACACACACATAAGAGATTAAACATGTCTCCACACTTAAAGACCTTTGAGACTTTGGATAGGCTTATGAGAGATGAAAATGGGAGGCACCTATGCAAATTTTGACCAAGGGAGGACATGCGAAGTAGGAAATATGCCTTTGGTCTACACACAAATTATTACAAAAAGGATACATGACACTATGTCTCATATATGAAGATAATTTATCCTAAAATTAAATTTGTAGCCACATATAGAACTATTTCCAACCCCTTGAGATAAAATCATGCGAACAAGTATTTAGAATCCACAGTGCAACATAATAGATAGATATACCATCAATATGACATAAGATGTACCCTAAGAAAACCTTCATAAGGGAAAACGACTAGGTTTTAAAAGCATCTAAACTCAATGTATTATCACAAGAACAAATACTTACATATGTAGAATTCGTTGAACAGGTCGAATAACTGAGAGGGTGACGAATCAATTATTCCTACACAACTTACAAAACTTTCTCTCTATCGGTAAACACTTAAACAACACTGGCACCTTAAGATTTGTCGGTAAAGCACATTAAGCATTCACAGAATATGTAAACATGAAAAACATAGAAACACCAAAATAGAGAACACCAGATTTAACGTGGAAACCCAAGATGGGAAAAACCACGGAGAACAATCTCAAGATATAATAAACACCAGTTAAGGTGACAACAAAAGGTGATTGATAAAAGGCTCACTGCCATAAATAAAAGAGCTCACTACCGATACACAGGTTCATTGTCGGGAGATATGAAAAGATGATAGAATCCACCTCTAAGATCTAAAGACTACTCTGTACGAACATGAATCTCCTTCGCATGAATTTGTATTCACCCTGTATATATCCAACACACATACATACAACTTACATGCTCTCCATCAAATTGCTGCTAGATATATATACACAACATCATGAGATCCAAAACAGGTCATCCACCTAAATTTGAAATAGGTCACACCGAAACATTCCCGCGGTAGAAGGAAATGAATTGAGGACCACCTTGACCAAACCAACATGCCACGTTTCGAATAAGCGCTCAACACTTTCTCCAAGGTACTCGGCTCCAACAGATAGATATCACGTTACAATTCCATTGCTAGGACCGAAACAGGTCCAAATAGGACCTAGCAAGCAATCTACCAAAAATATAGATTTCGTAACCATAAAGCTATCGATGAATGCACATGACACTCCAACCGATACACCAGACTGTCGGTACATACCAACACTATGCTAAAAATAAGTACAAACTGATACACAAGAAGCTGAGATAATGAATATGTTGACATCAATGAAAACTATTAATGACTACACCATGAGATAGCATCAACTTCACATTCTAATAGAATTTCCATGAATACCTCTAAAAAATCAACTATCTACATGCACTCTATGTGAACAAGAAAATGAGAATCATGTAACTACCCAATCCATGCTTCCTCTCCTCGTCTATGCAACCTATAAGATATGTTCAATCTATCATTAGCCGAAATAGTCAACCATAACAACTACTCATATGCTTTTTTTGTAGAAATAAGCTTGCACAAAACCACTGAGTGGTTATATCAACCATATGCCTAATACCATGAGTTTACAAAACCATTTCCCCCCTCATTTATTTTTTGGCATTAAATTTTTCTTTTTTCTTACTAAGTTTTCCATTATTAAACATTTTTCTAATGTGTAAACCCACATTAAATATTTGTCCCAATGCTACATATAACACATAAAATTCCCTTAAGCATGTCAACTCATGTAAGCACATATCCCTAGGTCTCTTCAATGCACCACAAATAATCATTTTATATTATATCATTATGCAAGGTGAACAAAACACCTTTTCCCAACATATGGTAGTTTTAACCATTGGCATTTGAAAAAAAAAAGGATCTATCTTGAAATGTAATACCCATTTTAAAGTGTACTTTTGCCAAAAGTATTCTAAAGACACTCTTAGTATTGATATTATTTAATTAATATTATTATATTAATTAATTTTTGATAATTTAATGAGATACAATTTGAAGTATTAACTTGTAATGAATTGAAGATTATTAAAATATAATGCTACTATTCATTTCATTGTCCACTTTTGTCTATTAATTTCTAAATTTTTTTCTTGGTATTCATTTACAAGTGTTGCATATTATAAGATGTAAAGAAGTTCCAACAATTTTATCAATATATTTTTTTGTATCTTGAGCTCAAACCATGATTTATGCCTCATATATAAAGTTTAAGGTTTTTAGATTAGATCCATCAGTCAATATTGTTTGAAAATATTAATGAGATTAAAAACCTTGCAATTCTTAGAAACCATGACGATTCTGTCATTGGCCATCATGGCTTTAGAACAAGGTATTAAAACAACTCCTTGACACGAAAAGACATGATCCAATGTAACTAATACCAAGTTCATGTTATCTACATTACATTGTTCCGTTGCACAAAGTCCAGTCTTGTGTAGATCCATGTCAATAATAACTTATACCCAGATTTTCAATAACTACAATTGAGATTATAAAATTAGGTATAGTCCACTACATTTAGAAACAACTCTTAAAGCAATTAAACACAATTTTTATTATCAAAAAGCATGTACACATTAGAGTAAATACTACATACAACATATTTAATGATCTTGAAAAAATTGATATACATTTAGGCATCCTCAAAATGATTTAATGGTATGGTTGAAGTTAAATAATGTATCCCACTCTTAAACGAGATCAAGGCCAACACTTTTTTATTCATAAATTCACATTGTTATTGAAAATGCATAGGAGGTTCGGTCTAAGCTTAGGAGGTGCCCATCATTTTTTTTAATCTTTGCATGAATCGCCTTTCTCAAATGGAGTCTCATATACTCTTATCAAATTATAAACAAACAAGTTGATTCATCTCACCTTTTGGCAAATTAAATGAAGTCATTCAAAGAATTTAAAAACTTTAAGTATGTAGTCCTCATTGTTAGTTCTTTTAAAATGCAATGTGTATTATGATTTTTTTAAATTATATAATTTTAGTCTCATAATATTTATTTGTCCATTACAAAAACATGTACTTCTATTCATGACGTTGGTAAAAATAACAAGTTGTGTCAAAAAATATCACACTCCACATTGATGTCCTTGTCTCAATATGACTAATAATAATTTTAATACATACACCAAGAGAAATACATTATGATAAAGTATAGGTCTAGATTTTCAACTAGCGTCAATTAAAATACAAAAAATAAATTTAGTAAAAGAATACTAAAAATATTTGTGTACTAGATATTGGGGTTAATAGTCCAATTTGAAGAAATCGTGATAAAAAATTATTTGTAGTGAAAGTTATGTATTATGGTAATATATTACTTGATAAAAATAATGAAATTTGACAGAAAAGAAAAATCTAATATGCAAAATATCAATGTAAATTAAAATATACATTAATTGAATTTACATAGAAATTTTTACAACTCATTATTTTATATTATCCTTAAATTCTTAAATATTTGTTTGATTTAATTTACATAATATTTTGAATGCTTAAAAAATGTTGATTTTGGTTGCCCAAAAATATTGAAGAGTGTGATTCACTAGTATGGTTTCACCTAATAAAACAAAGAATCATTAAAAATGTTACAATATATCATTATAGTTGTTTATCATTTGTATAAGGTATCTAAGAGTTTTTTTCACTTGTCAATCTCAAATTCAAAACTCTTTAAAACAACTAACAATAAAGCAACCACCTCCACCAAATTACATTTTTAAGTTTCATAATCCCAAGTAGATGTTCTTGTGAAATAATCTATTCTTGTAGATGAATTACGAGTCGGGTAAAAGCACAATAAATTGTCACCTTTTAAGCTAACTTAATAGACTCGGCCCAGTTAGACACGGCCCAGTTAGACTCGGCCCAGTCAGACTCGGACAAGTCTAACATGGCTGAGTCCATATAGGCACCACGCGAAACCGAATGACACCTACATGGCCCGGTAGGCTCCTACACGAGCCAATGCGAGGGACAATAGGACTTGGCCGAGTCTGAGTGGGCTGAGTCCGACTCGGCCGAGTCTACCTAGGTGGCATGCCATGTTGGCAACCAAACCTCCAAAAACATGAAAAATCTAGAAGTTTTCACTTCTGCCATTCCATTCTCTGCTCAAAATAGAAAATATCAAAAAACTAAAAGTACCCTTTTCTAGATCTCAAAACTAAAATTCTTAACATATAAATTTTATATTGTTTTGACTACAAAACGTTGAACAAATTCGCTAAAAATTACATGTAGGTATATAAAGATTTGAGAATTTGTTGATCCGAAAAATATTTAAAAATGCTAAATTAATTCAGAAAATTTTTAAAATTATAGAAAACACTAGAGAAGAGAGTCCTCTTCAATAATATGTAATTTATTTGGTTTTTGGTATAGTTTTGATAGGGGAAAAGTGGCGGGAGACAAACATTGTTGATTTCAGGTAAGTTCAATCAACTTTGAATACTTATAACAGGCAAACTATAGATCGAAAACACTTCTTTATTTTTTTTGCACTAGCTATACATGTCATCTAAAACATATTCTGAAATTGGAGGTAAAAACAATGTTTTAGTTATAATGATTTGGCGGGAAGTAAACTCCCTGATTTGCAGTATTTTTCAGGAAATGAAAAATAGACCTAAAAAATTCAAAAAATATATTAATTTTTGTTCAAATTTTTTTAAAACAATTATTGGCATAAAATTAATCTTATTTCACACATTTCATCAGTTTACATCATCTTCAAATTCTCATCAGAAATGTGACTTTTATGCCCTTGAAGTTTTACAGTTTTGGTGTTCTTAACCATTTCCTTTGTAAAAGGGTGACCGTTTATTCTACTTTTACCCACTCAAACGATTGATCGACAATTATTGAAATGACTAAGTTTTGTACCCTTTTGTAATGTCTAGATTAATAAAGGAGCATTCAACCTTTATTATTTTTTATTAAAAAAGAATCCAAAACTAGGGAGGCTGACCCAAACAAAGAAAACATAGCTAGTACGAGAAGTACCAGACTACCAGCACATAACCAACAATAGCACACCCTCAGCCCATCCCCTTTTTAAAAATCAAAAACCAGTAACGAGTGATCCCATGCCCCAGTTTCACCACAAAATTAGTAACCATCTTGTAATCACTGATAGACCCCAATCTCACAATGAAATTGGTAACCAGCCTATAAATATCAGTACCAGTAAATTTCATTAAAGTTTTACTGTAAGCAAAAAACCAGAACATAGTTCATTAAAGTCTAAATTAATAAAGGAGTATACAACCTTTATTGTTGAATAGTAATGAATTGCTTAATATTAAGTACAATGTACAATACTGAGTCAAGTAGCATTCAGTTATTCAAAAGATTAATCAACAATTACAAATGACTAAGTTTTGTACCCTTTTGTAATGGTTGGGTTAGTAAAGGAATATTCTAGTCTTTATTATTAAGTAATAATGAATTGCTTAATATTAAGTGCAATGTCTAGTACTAAGTCAAGTAGTGTTCCCTCAGAAGTTTCAATAGGATTGTCAAATGAACATGAATATTGTCTAATACATATAAAAGCTAATAAAAATAGAAGAAGATATTTATATAGGAAAATAAATATGTTTCCATTAAAAATGATTAGACATCACAAGTTCTTAGAAAAGGATTATTGACATTACAATTGCTTGTTGATCATGTTAAGTATTCATTTATGAGGTTTTAATTTAGTAAATTATTATTTAGCTCAACAAACGATGTTAATGAATTATCACAATCACAAGTATTGTATGTCACTATTTTATAAATAGATCATTATCAACATTAAAGATCAAGATCCCAGGGATGCCATCCAGCAATATGAATTGTTGACGGTAGACACAACGGAGATTATGGAAAAAGTGGCTTAGCTATGTTGTTTCTCATTTTCGGGTGTTTTTTGTCTATTTTGTTACTTTTTTTTGGTTGGTTGTGCTGGGGTGGGTTCTAATGTCTCCTTCTTTTTCCCCCAGCTATTCCTTTTTGTTGTGTTGTTATTCTGCCTATCTTTTCTTCTAATGTAAAGGGTTACGGTTCCCTTCAAAACCTATTTTAACCTCAATCAAAAACATTAAAGATCAAGATACTTTTGATTGCAATGCACCAATTAATTATCTTTGAATGAGATTTCTAATAAAATGTAAAATATAATCCTCAACATTTATGAATTTGACTATATTTTAATAGCCTAACTTAACTTAAACTGCAAGTATGAATAAGAGGTAATAATAATTTAATGAAAATCCCTAGTTTCCTAATGTAGTTAAAGAGGTGTAAGAATTTACAATCATCAATATTAAGAAATGTTGAAGGTTGTATCCATCCTTATCCTAGTGGATAAATTTTTTTTTAACTAACTGATGGTAATAATGATGAAGACCAAGCTCAAAAGAATACAAGACAATAGAATGGTTAGATCAATTGTTATTTGTTGGGATAATAGAAATGTGTGTACTCAGAGGGGAGGGGTGAGTCAGTACCCTTAAAAACTTTCAAACAAATCTTTGTAATCAAATATTCTAATATAACCGACTGAGTAGATAACATTCACCAAACATATAATGTCACTGCTGAAATGTAAATGCATTTAATTTAAACAATAAACATACATGAGATTTAAGTACACATGACACTAGTATTTTGGTATCATAGAAAACCCTTGTTAAAAGGTAAAAACTATTGCGGGGATGAGACCCACAAAACTTCACTACTACAGTAAATAAAGTAGTCTGTTAAAGCTTACAAAGATTGATCACTTCTAGCAACCTTACCATGTTAGGAGTAACAATAAGATCGATTAGATCTACCTCATGTGAGGATTTAACAACACAAAGTATGTGTGCATGACTTGGTTAAGAGATTTATACAAAGACGGTTAAGTCTACTTTGTTAGGAGATTTCAGGATTGTTACAATTGTCAGAGAGAAACAAAGTTGTGTGATCTGAACGAATTATAATCTCTATATTGTGAATACAGATCCTTTAAGTGCATATAAATCTATCACCTTACTGTGAATGATAATACCTTCTATACTGCTCAGTAGCCTTACCTCTGTTCTAAAAAATTAATGCTTCAATTTAGTCCTTGTCCTAAAACCCTGTCTGATCTCTGATGTCCGTAGTATGGCGGCTACTAGATCATTACTTGATCAACTTATATTGCAAAAATGACATCATAAAATTACATATATCAAAATCCTTGACCTAATTAGGGTTTTATAATATATTACAAAACCTAAGATCAACAGTGTACAACATTTACCTTAATCATCTAAACATATGAGATATAAACAATTAATATTGTGAATCCATAATTAATGTTCTCCTTGATCATTGTAAACCGTTATCCAGCTTAGCAAAAAAGTAGTTACCTAGATTGATGTGCCATTACAAAATTTTATGTGACCATTGGTTCACTCGGTAAATAATATCTCTTGGTGCTCGGTGTTCTCTGTGTATCTCAGTGTAAACTGTGTGCTTGGTGTACACTACTGCTCAGTAAAGTATGTATGCTCGGTAATCACCGCACTTGGTTAACTTTGCACATGATTAGTGCACTTGGTTAAATTTGCACTTCGGTGATCATACTTACTACTCTGTCTATGACTCTGTTACCGACTGGGTATTTGAATTCCTGACTACTAATGATAACCTTCAATGCTCATTTGGAGTAACATTCTCCCCCTTTGGCATTAGTATCAAAAACTTGTATATGTAGATGTAGTATCTATACACAACAACTATACATAGTTACTATACATAGTGACTCCCCCTTTGTACATGCTCGGTATATGCATATGTTTCCCCCTTATTATACATATATACATATGTTTCCCCCTTTTTTGAAATTAATGACAAAAAGAATAAACTTACAACTTGTCAAAATGTTAGGATGGGCCTTCTTGATATTTTCCAATAGCTTCTCCCATTCTTCCTTTAGATTCTCAAGGGTCAAAAGCTCTAGGTTTAGTTGAGCATGCATATCATATATGCTCTTTGTAACTGATAGCTCCCAGGTGGAAATCAAGTTCTTTGCTAGTGTCACATGCTTTTGCATCATAACCAAATGTGGTAGTAACATAGCATGTAGCTCGGTTACTTGTTCTCTGATTTTGTCCTCTTCCTTTTTCAGATCAAGTCTCAACTGTTGTGTTTGTAGAACCTTGGTGTAATGCATCTGCAATGCATGTTGCTCGGTTGAAAGGCTATTAGCACTATCTTTTAGATCTTCATCTAATGTCTTCATCTGTTCACTAAGCTCGGTAGTGAAGTGATCTAAAGTGCATAACTTCTGTAGAATTGTAAGGGCTTCAGTTATAACATTTGCTAAAGCGGTTAGAAATTCTAACAGAGTTACCTTGTTTACTGCCACTTCTTGGATGATCTTCTCAGTAACCTTGTACTGAATCTTCCTTTCTGCTCTCTCTTGTAATTCTGCTCGGCATCAATGTCTACACTGTTTATTGCCTTAGTGAGCAGTGCAAGTTGATCAATGATGGGGGTTGATTCATTGATGATTGTGTTAGGAACATTTTTTTGTAGAATCTCCTTTGCAGCCTCTAGGGTAAAAGCACAAAGCTGTGTCACGTTTTAGGACCACTTATCAGCACAGCTAAATTTGAGTATTGCTAAATAAAAATTAATTTTCGTCAAACATATGGTCTAGCTAGATTCATTCTAGATAAGTGGTTAAACTTTCCCAATTGGAAATGTCTATTAAATGCATGTTTTATAACAATTACCAAAGAAATAAAATTATTTCAGAAAATCGATGTTTCAATAACCCCTACTCTTTTAAATGATATTTTTAAAAAATATAAAAAATACTCTTTTGTAGAGCTCAGAGTCAAGATTATTGTCATATAAATTTTATAATATTTTGATTAGATCTAATATATTATAATTTCAAATTACAACAAGTAGGTATTTTAACATTCGAGAAGATGTTCCTTCAAATAAATAAATAAATAGTAAATCATATTAAAAAAATTTAAAATTTATATTTAACACTAGAGGAGAGAGTCTTCTTCAAGAATATGTAATTTTTTTTTGAATGGTGTAGATTTGATAGGGGAAATTTGGAGGGAGATGAAAGCTGTCGATTTCAAATAAGTTCAACTTTGAGCAATTATAATGGAGAAAATATACGTTGAAAACCAATCTTTCTTCCTTTTTGCACTAGCTATACATTTTATCTATAACATATTTTGAAATTAGAGGAAAAATAGATTATTTGCATATACTTGTTTTGAGGGAACTAGACCCTAGATTTTCAGCAATTTTCAGCAATGGAAAAATGGACTTCAAAAATTAAAAAACTATGTACATTATTGCACAAAAATTTTAAAAAAAATTATAGACATAAAATTAATCCATTTTTACACATTTCTTTAGTTTACATCATCCTCAAATTCTAAATAAAAATGCCACCTTTTATGTCGTTAAAGTTGAACAGTTTGCATGTTGTGGTCCTTTTCCTTTATAAAAGTGTGACACGGGTTTGTATTTTTACCCTCTAGCACTTGTGCATTTTTATATTCTCAACTTAGCTTATCTTGTGCTATCTTTCGGGTGCATAACTCATCATATATCCAAAGTGATTCAGGATCAAGTGTCTTTGGATTGCAGTCAGGGATATCTATGATTTTATCTAAATTTATTGCATTCGTGCTCCCTTTCTTCTTTTTCTTCTTCTTCCCTTGTACACTTGATGAAGGAGATAGATTTAGTGATAATTGAGCCTTTTGCTCAGTTTCTTTCTTTTGTGGCTCGGTGTGTGTGATTCCTTGAGAAGGTGCCTCGGTAGCTGACCTAGGGTCAGTAGTAGGAGTGTCTACCTTCGTTTCTTCTTTACCTTCACCTTTGTCTATTGCATCAATGGTATCTTGAGGTGACATCACCTTGTGTTGTGGCTTGACGATGCTCATTCTATTGACCTTGTGTATCACCCTTGTCTTCAGTTGTGTCTGTGACCTGCTCGGGTGTCTTCTTTTGTGCTTCATTCTCAATGTTAATAGATTGTACCAGAATGGGTAGATTACCTGGTACCATTTCTCGGGCGACCTATGTTGTATCTATTTCATCTAAGGTCTCGGTAGCTCTGATTATCATGTCATCTTCTTTTTCCTTATCATTAGGATCACCTTTAGTTATATCATTTATTGTGATCTCTGGATGACCTAGATTAGTCAACAATTCAAGAATTCCATCCAATACATTATCAACTGCTACATCATCAATATTTATTGGTTTTGTGCTTGGTCGATGTCCCTCGGTATCAACTTTAGATGCAATGTCCTTGGTTTTCTCAGTCTCCTCGGTTGGATTCAGCTAATTTTTCCAAATCTGGGTGCTCTCTTCATCAACCTCTTTCAGATTCCCTTGAAGTATATCCAGTGTCCATTCTTTCTTGGGGAATTTCTTGGCATAATGTTGCATAACATCATCAATTTTATCTACTATGCAATCAGCCTTAAGTAGAGTGAGAGTTGCCTCTCTCATATGTTTCTCGGTGTTGAGTGCATATGTCCATCAGTCTGATATTTTATCATACAATTTTGTTGGAATATAAGTAGAAAATTCAACAGGGACTTGTTTGAGATTGATCATCATACCTATGATATCTTCTTCAATTTTATCCTTATTCTCGGTAGTAAGATCTACATAAGCATGTACCTAGGATGTCCTAACCTTCCGGTTGTTCTAATTGCTTCAGCAATTTCATCAATAGTCTTCAGTACTTTGTTCTACACAACCTTAAATTGATCAGTATTTTCATCAGAATCATCCTTGTCATCCTTATTCCTTACATATTTATTTCTTTGTCTCGGTGTTGTGGTCTTCGGTTTCCTTGTCTGATAAGTGAATTTCGATGATGGATTAGTAATCTTTGCAACTCCTTTCTTCAAAGGTGGTGAATTTTCTATCACCGACTGTGATCTTTTCCTTGGTGGAGACTCAGTCTTTATGCATTTTCCCTTTTTGGCCTTAGGTTCCTCTACTTGTGCTTCATTCAACATCTTGTTCTGGTTCTTCATCTTTACCGACTGAAGTCTACTCCTCGATATCATAAACTGACTTATCCAGTTCATCGGTGATAGAAAATTTTCTTTTTAAGGTTTTAACAATATTGGTCTTCTTCCTACCCATCTTTTCAACTTGAATTCCAATTGATATTCAGGTCTGAGCTTCCTCAAATATGCCAAATCTCATGGCAGATTTGTCAACTGGTTCAATAAGTAACTTCTCTATAGCCTCAGAAGCTAAATCAATATCTAGTTCATATTCCATCGGAGGTAGCCATGTTGTCCTTAGTTGTACTTCCTTGATTATCGTAGTGTATGTGTCAACTAAAAAATAGATCTCATCCTTTTATTTCTCTACCAACTGCATTGGTATTCTGGATCTATTTTCCATTCTAGCTTTGAACTTTGCAAAATACTCATTCATAACAGGTTCAAAGTTTGTGCCTAGACTTGTAATGAAGTCACTGATTTGTAGTGTAATCATTCGGTTTGTCTTCCATTTCAAATTACCGATGGAGGGAAAAAAATTTGTAGATAGAAGAATGTACATAACAGGAGAGAACCAAACTTACACGTATTATATCTGGCTGATCAGATTGTTCTCATGTTCTCTTCTAGTTGCCTCTGCAACACTAGGTCAAGTTGTAAACCCTTCTTTACAATCTTGTATGTTATGTCAACAGCTCTACATGCAACATTATTAGGTCTACTCAAATGGAAGATCTTGTATGCAATAACATACGCACCAAACCTAAGTTCAGGATCACTGATGGAATTGATCCGTAGACCTCTACCATCCCACTCAGCTCATGTAATTTTTTCGATCTCAGTTATGGGTGGATTCCTTAGGGATTTTGATTTATCTGATGTAGGATACCTGGTTACTACATGTATCACATCCTTGCTGATTTTCTTTGGTTCATCCAGCCAAAGCCTTTTATTGTGAACTCGACTCAATACAATATGGATCCGTTCGGTCTTGAATACCTTCGGGAAATTTAGGGCGTTGGTTAACCCTTTGACCTCCAGATGTTTATGATCATCTTTTAGTTTACCATCTGTGCAAAGTGATTGGTATGTCAATATAAGTTCAAAATCCCCTATTTCACTGATCTTGCAATGAATGTATACTCACACATCTTAACTAGCATAACCCTAGATGGTATAGTGAAGAATGCACCTTTGTCATCAGGTTGGGCTGCAACCTAAGGATGTATCTTGTAATTTAGTTCTGTGCAAGTAGAGTTCTTAACAAGAATTACCTTTTTCTCTTTATCCATCTTTGCCTTCATAGTTTGAGATGAGGACATCATTGATTTTGATTTAGGGCTTCCATAAAATTACTCAAAGTAACTCGGTAAATGAAAATGCATACAAGTTCTAGCCTTAATATGCTCAAAATTTGCTTAAAATCTCTGTAAAATATTTGAAGTGCTCTTCTATGTATTCGCTTTCAATTTCTCTTCTTTGCTCTGTAATCACTGTGTGAACAATTGAGTTCACAACGATCGAATTTATACCAAATAAATTTTGTCGGCGCAATAAATGCTTGTTACCAATGACTCGGTACACAAACAAAATACTCAGTTAATACTAAGGATACTTCATCTCGATGAGTATACCAAATGCTTGGTTGCTTTAGCACCTCAGTTGTCTCACACATTTTTACCGACTGGCATTACTAACTCAGTATAGATTAACCGACTCAACTAGATCAAAGTAATCAAAAAAATAATACCATAGTGCATCTTAATTCATGCTAATTTGGCATTTATATAATGAATATAGGAACTAGAGCAAGATATAGCTTTGTAAAACATAGTTCCATAACTGCTTGTATTGTTTAGGTGGAGGTGGTCGAATCACCCAATCCTTTGGATGAGGTGTCATCGACTATTGTGCTTGGTCCAGCATTGTCATTTGATACTCTCCTCCACATTTGATTTCTGATCCTCACAATTTCTTTGATTGTATTCCCATTTCCACAAGTATTTCTTCTTTCTACACAATCTCTTCTTAAGTGACTGACCTTATGGAAGTGTGAGCAAGCCATACCAGAGTTTGACCGATTCCTAGACTTAGTTCTCCATTGTCTCATATAGTTTTATGCTATATGTCCATATTTACCACATGTTGTGCAACTAGCCCAAGTGTTGTAATCCCAAGCATAAGCATTACCTTGTCTTCTCGATTGATTTGCTTTTTCTTCTCCTTTAGCTTTCCAGATTTGCTTCGTATTACTCATGCATGCTTGTGATGTGTGACCATACATGTTGCAAGTTTGACAATATTTATCCATGTTGGATTTCTTCTATGGTTTTTTCAACTTGGCTTTGTATTCATGTGCTTGATGTTCAGGCTTATTACAGTTATATCAATTTCCATTAAATTTAAGAGAGTTTCTAGAAATACCTTTTGCCTTGCTTCTGCAAACATTTGATGTGTGGCCTGGTTATCCATAGTGATGGCAAGAGGGTTTCTTAGGCTTCGTATTTGAGGATAAATTCCTTTGTTCAGCTTGATTTGACAATTCTCCTTGCTTGATATACCCTAATCTGGTATTGTTGTTCAGTCTTCTTTGATAGTGTTGTCAATCAGGATTGTACCCATGATGCAAAATGTGAAACCTCACAATCATGTTGGAACATGGAAAAATTCTTGTTGATGGGAAAGAGAATGAATCTCTAGATCATAGGTTGGCTACCTCCTTGTGATCACATAAACCATTTCTTGATGAGGAAAAGGGTAGAAGGAAATGCTTTCTGAAAAAAAAAAAAACTATACTACTAAGGAGATTCACCAAAATTAATGTTGCAGCAAAACCTAAGAGGATAATACAAATGGTTGAGAACACAATAATCATCTAGACAAACTCTGCAATAATAACTCTATGACAGGTTTAGTTATCAATAATAAAGAGGAAAACTAGAACATTTCACAACTTAACTTGAAAATAGAGAAACACAATCACAAATCTGCGTCATGAGACATCATTTTTGCATTAAGACTTTGAAGGAAAACTGATTCAACCAAGGTAACAAACACAATGATGAAATCAACTACTCACAATCAAACCATAACACAAAAAAGTAGCTGGAAAGGTATCAAAACTCTGCATAAAACTCCATGGATCTGCTACAAATTGCTCCCTTACAATAATGCCTCTTTTTTGCAATGTGCAAAAAAAGGTCAAAAAGAAGGAAGTGCCTAAGAATGAGGTGAAAAATACAAGATATAGCCAAGAGAAAATCAATGGGTCGAATGCATGAGAAAACTCCACCAAAAGCGACATCAAACTGCTGGAAACTCAAGTATAACTGCTGTAAAAACTCCTCTAAGGCAAGTGCCACTGAAAATCAACTCAAACTGACCCTCCAATTGTTCAAAAGCTCTCACAAACATGCATAAGAGAGGGGGTCGGATGTGAAGAGAAATCCCACTGAAATAGGGATATAACTTTAAGAAACTATGACCAAATTGCCCCAAAAAGGCTCCCCAACTGATGCTAACAGAAAAATAACTCCCAAGTAACTCCAACAAGGCCTCAAGATGTTGCGAATAGGCCTTAACTGCTCCAAAACTGAGTCTGAACAGAATAACTCCTCCTTGAAATGAGCATGAGATCGGGCAGCCAACTGATAGCCCATCCCTAGACAAGCATGTCATCACCTAAGGTCAACTCCTAAAAAGATTTCCTAACTGCACTTGAATAATTAATAATATTTGTCTTATAATATTGACAAACTATTATTATTATCCACAATAAATGTGCAATAAAGAAGAACCTCTCCTAAGACTTAATTATTTATTTATTATTAATTCAATTATGCTTAATATATTTAATTTTAAAATAAATAGTGTAGCTATCTATTTAAAATTAGATATGTTAACATATAATTAAATTAATAATAAATAGATAAATAATTCCCTAATTTATTTACTTGTCATTTAAAAATTATATTTTAATATATCTTATTTTAAATGAATAGTATAACTATTCATTAAAAATCAAACATATTAAAAATAAAATTTGTAAATGATAAATGAATAAATAAACCCAAAACTTAAACAAAAGAAACTAAAGCCTTTATTTTATTCAAAAAATAACATTTATTAAAAATCCAAAAATTGTAACTTAATGAATATTTCGTTAAAAGATAAATTTAAAGAGAAAATGTTATTTTTTGAATAAAATATAAATTTTAATAAACTTTGATTCAAATAAGAATAATTTTTTTATTAATTTCAAGCTTATAAATTAATGAATATCTTTAAGTTATGATATTCATTAATTTATAAGTTCAAAATTAATAAAATATCATAACTATTTTAAACCAAAGCTTATTAAAATTTATAAACTCCTAAAGACTCTAACTTGAGATTCTAACCGTGGATCACTAAAAAATGACTATGCTAAAGCAAAAGAAAACATGGCTAATATAGGGAAAGAAAACCCTAAGTATTTCATTTCCTCTCATTTCATTTTGCCTTGCCTTTTGATGTTGCTTTGCTTGAGCACTGCCATGAGGGTTTGAACATTGAAAAATGTTGAAAGCTGCCATGAGCTTAAATCTTGCAGAAAATGATACTATGCTAGACACCATGGGTTTGGAAATGATTCTTGACCAGCTATTGCTTTGTGCCTCTTGTGATGAAGTCTGGAAGTTGACGCTTTCTGTTACTCTTGGCTGTCGTCAAGAAACTAGGGCACAAAGCTTTCATGAAATCTTCTTTGTCGCATTGCTTTTGCTTGATTGTGTGGAAACGTTGCTGCCCTCTTCTCTTCTTCAAAACTTCTAGAAACTGGTAAGAACTTTTATTGCAGTGTACAACTTGCCATTTTCATTTTTTAAACATGTTTTTTGTTTTCCCCCCTTTTTTTTAGAATGTTGTTGTTTACTCTCATTCTAAAGGAAAATTGTTGGTGTAACCATGTTTAAAAATGCCCACATACTTGTTGTTCAACTCTTTTTTCTGCATTTGTAGCTGTGATCTGATAAGGGTTTTTAAATTGTACTTTAAACCCAGGTTGGGTCTACTTCCTCTCTTCTTGGTTCTGGCTATATATGAAAACCCTGCTTATACTCCTTTGAATCAGCCTCAGCAGTAATATTCATTGATTCTTTGGCTTGTATAAACTAAAACATATAAAACTTAAGAATGACAAAAACTGTCCACTCCTCTTGCTTTTCTTTGAACTGAGATCAACATTGTATTGGCTCATTACAATGGCTGCTCTTGGTTGAGATGTTATTTGGGAGATGTGACTGTCATATCATGTCATTCTAAAAGTATCATATTTTCTATTGTTGTTTCCCATAAATCTGAAACTTGATGAATTGAAGTTTGAAAAGATGAAGTGATAATAGGTATGTTACAGCTATGGTCACACAAAACTTGATATTATAGCATTGTAGCACCTTCTCTTATAAATATTGTTCAATCCTAATCCTTTGGAACGCTACTTGCAAACAAATTATTGCCTATTGTAGCTCCATCTTAGCATTTGAAAAATAATCAAAACAGTATAATATCTGTAACTCCAATATTTCTTGATCTAGACTTTTTTTTGTGTATTCCCACCAATCTTTAACTTAATGGCCATTAGTAGAATGAACAAAAATCTACCTGTTATGTATTTGAAGTACTTATTATAAATATATGTTAATGTTTCTCCATTCTTTGCACATTGTTACATCTTCTACAACTCTGAATTTTCATTAGAAAATGCACCTTTATCTATGATTGTTGATTTAAACCATTATGCATACATGGATAGTGATTTCATTTACTTGGAAATATATGTACCTATATTGATGATTCCCATGACTATATAGTGTTCTTTTATTACTCTTGACTGTTGATTATTGTCATAATTTTTGTTGTTGTAGCTTAGTATCCTGTTGTCATGATTGTTGTTTCTTTAATTGCTGCATCATCATGGGTGTCAAGCGTTGATCCTTAGATAATCTTGGTTGTATCGCTTTATTTCCACTGAGATAAAAATCAACTGTCTAATCCTTTTGAAATTTTGTAGATGATCTTTAGATAATTCATATCAAATATGTCCCATACTTTGTGATAAACATAGTCTCCAACATCATCTTTGGGTTTCTTTTGTAGCAATGCCTCATAGAAAATGACCTCAATATATTCTTTTCCAGCTTTCTTATATATTTGCATTTCTCTTGCATTTGTAATTCCATGGTGAAATTATGGAAAAGATGAGGAACCTCATTTGTGTACTTTCCCTTGATGTTGATTGTATTTTAATAGCATGCTTTTGATTTTCCTCCTTTCAAAAGTGGAAAGTATTTAACAAATGGCTATATTCATAGTAACCTTGATCTTTTGGTAAGGTAGCTTGCTCTGCTGTTTTAAATGGTAACTTGATATGATGTCATGCCTTCTTTTATCTTCTGTATCTGTTGCTTGGAGATTTTTATGGTTCTTGAATGCATCTTCAGGATTAATTTGAACATCATTGTTATTTACTCATTTCCCATCTTCACCCAAAGTGAACAAAGACTCTTTTTGTTCTTCTTACTGCTGCTTTCTTAATTCTACAAAATAGTAAATTGAAAGGTTTCACAATGAAGATTATGCCCCTTTAACAACCAAGTCTTCAAATTTGCTTCGTGATTCAGCCAGAAGGTCCCATGCTTGAACTTATGCATGCCCCCTCAATAGCCTCCTCCATTCTTCAGTCTTCACCTCTACATAACTTCAGTTGGAAGGTTTCATGCGCGTAGTGACTCCATGTCCCTTCAACAACCTACTTAGTCTTCATACTTGTACCTATACATGAAGCAAACAACATTAATAAAACACTTCTTATCTTTCCATGTGCCATTCTGAATATGTCTTTGCATTGTTGTTTTTCATTTTTGTCAGTGAATAGAGTCCGGCATAATAGGATAGAACATTAGCTCATTCATTGCTCAGTTCATACAAACTGAATTCTTCCTCCTTTCTTTGATGCGGGTAGATTTCAGACGTGGACTCAAAACTACAACAACCTCTAGCACACAATAACCTTCAGAATTACAACAACCATACTAGACAATGGGGGGCCTAACCTTACTCCTCTTATCTTGACCTCCTTTCATTCATAAAAAATGAAATTCAGTATTCTATTTCTGCACTTTTGAATTAATATGCATGCTTGCATTAACCTAGGCCATGGGTTGTGTGGTTGTTGTATAAACGCATTTCATTCTTGCATTTCTCTTAATTGAAAGATATTTTTGTTTATCTTTGAGAAACACTTCTAGTTTATGATTTTGAAAGCAAACACTGCTTGTGTGGACTACTTCAAATGTTGTTTTTCTGTTTGTTTGAAATGAACAAAGCATTTTTCCTTTATGAATTCAAAAAATATTTGTACTTTGTAAAAGTATGTACCTTTTGATAATCTAGGACAACAAACCTCAGACCTTTTCTGAGATTTTTCAATAAACCAGAAATGTAACAGCAACTCTAATAATTAAAATCTGACAACTTATTTACCAAATAGAACCTTTTTCACCAGACATATAAGGGTTGATAACAGCCCTACCATAGAACTCCATTGTGAAAATAAGGTAACATTTTTGGCAACCTCTCAGGGGTGTTTGCCTGCAAAACAATATATGACCAGTAGCATTACATAATCCATTGGGCACAGAGTCTTTCTCTTGACTCAGAACTGAAAACCCCTCCAAACTGAAATAAACACACTGCTGCAAACTAAAACCAAACTGAAACAAAACCATAGATGTTGTTGTTGTACTCCAGTTTTCTTATATGGATTAAATGCTTATGATATGTGGCAGTGGAATAGATTCCATGCCTTGTATGATAGGTATTTTTTTCATGTAAAAATGGTGAAGTATAACAGTATTGTCCTTAGCTTCTTCTACCACACAATTGAAACTGAAAATAAAGGCAGAATGAACTTTAACAACAACCTTGGTTGCATAATAAATGTTTGAGCATGATACTTATGATATGGGACAACGGAATAGATCCATGTCTCATGTGATGGGTATGATGTTCATGCATATATCGTGTGATTTATCTTGATGTTTTTGTTCATTCTAACCTTTAAAACAGCAAAAAAAACTAACTGAAAATTGAAACTACTGTGCTCAACCACACTTGGAGAAACAAACTAAAACTGAAAACTTCTAATCTACCCTAAGTTAATCAATCATCAAAAAACCCTCAGATACATCCATTAACAGACTGATTGAAGTAGCTTCCTTTTCTCACCAACAATAGATGAGATGCATACATATATGCAACCGTAAATATATGCAATATAACTTGAAGGATCTGAAACTCCTAAAGCATATCTTGAAAATGATAGATTAGATCACATACCTCTTGGATTTGATCAAAATCAATGCATATTTGAGGTGAATAAATATGCTGGATCTTCTCATCAATGATTGTAAAGTCAGGTACAAGCTCCATTCTGGAAAGATGTCTGATTGGGTAGCCTGTAGAAATAATAAATTCTGAATTTCTTGTGTTGGGCTCAACTCTGTTGAGTATCTCTTGAATCACCATATCAATTTCATGATCAATTGTATCTAATTTATGGGGAAAAATAGGTTGAGGCGATGTATCAATGATCTGATGATCAGAAACTAAAATATTTTGCACAATGTCCACTGAATTTGCCTCAAAATGAGACCCTTGAGATTCCTCCAGATTTCTACCCTCCTTGACTAGAATCTTATTTAATTCACCCTCAGGCTCTTGGGTATCACGGCTTATCAATTTTGCTAGCTCCTTGCTACTAGATGATAAAGGAAATTCATGAGATTTAGTACATATCACATGTGCAACAGGTTGTTGTATCTAATTTTCTTTGTGAGGAGATAAATGATAGCCATCTAATTCTTTCATGAATACTTCAAGACTGTCCCAGAAAATAACTTCATCATCATGAGCTTCAATTTCACATAAAAGAGAAGAGTTGCTTACCTCTGTGTTGTTCTTATAAATAACTGAAACATCAAGGTCTTGACTCTCTTCCTGCTATCTTATAGGTGATATGGGCATGATCTGAATTTTAGTGTTTCTATCACTACATAAATAAGGGAGCTCTTCAAATAAATAAGAGGATTCTTGAGAATAATCAACTTCTTCAACCTCCAAAACCTCCCATACCAAATCTGATGGATCCTCTTTTGTAGGATGAATTAATTGAGCATCTTGAATATGGTCTTCTAATGGGAGAGGCATCGTGACACTTGAAATGTCAAAAGGAAAATTAAGAGACATACATTTCTCAAAGCTTGGAATCTTGGAGTTAGGAACGTCCTTGTTGATAGGTTGATCTGTTGTAGCTGAAAGAATTGGTTGAGCCAGTAGGGTCTTTATAATTACCTCTTGAGCTTGCAATACTTGTTCATAATGGTCCTTTTGTGCTTTTAACTCACTGTGAAGACTTTCTTCATACTAAATCTATTTGGCCTCCTCACATTTCATTGTTATAGTAAATATGACCCTTATACTTTCTTGATGTTCCTCTAGCTCTTTGGCATGAATCTTCTTTTGTGCTTTCAGCTCCTTCTCATGAAACTCTTCCAGTGTTGCGATCTCCTTTTGTAAATCCTCCTCATACTGTTGCTTTTGTGCCTCCTTCTGTTGCACTTCTCTCGTAAGAACTTGCTCATAGTTTCTTTGTCTTGCATCAAATTGCTCTTTTGCCTGAGTCTGCATATGATGTTTTGTTGTTGTTGTATCCTCAGAATATTGCATCTTCCATATTAGTATGCACATTTGAAAAATTTGATATGTTGAATCTTCTGTCTGCATATCAAATCCTTGTTGCTCTTTATTTTCTTGCATTTGGCGAGCCCAACCCCCAAAAGGAGTTGTAACTCACGATATCCAAACTCATCCTTATGTAAGGGTAAAGATGGATCTCCTTTCAAACTCACATCAAGGTCAACAAGCCTTTGACCAAGATCCATAACCTGATCCCTAATTTCATTAAAATCCATTTTATACAAGATGTGCAAATGAATGAGAGGCTCACAAACATATGTAACATGCTGATAATCTGTTGTTACAAATTCATTCTAAATAAAATTGGAAGCACCCTCAAAATGATATGGCTGATTAGAAACTTCATGGTGCTTCCCACAATAATATGACATTTCTATTCATGTAATAAGCTAGAAATATGAATATAAAAAATGATTTGAAAAATACCAGCACTTGATCTTTTGAAAATAGTAGATATTTTCTGCAGAGTCTCCAGGTGTGTGTTTGAATCCTCCCTCCAAAGGCTCTAATACTGCTATTCGCACCAAAACAACAATAATAATGAAACTCAACCAAACTATGAAACAGTTTGTGTCCCACCGGGTGTGCCAAAAATTATTGTCAATCAGGATTGCACCTGTGATGCAAAGTGTGAAACCTCGCAATCCTATTGGAACATGGAAATGTTCTCATTGATGGGAAAGATAATGAATCTTTGGATCATAGGCCGACTACCTCCTTGTCATCCCCTAAACTATTTCTTGATGAGGAAAAGGGTAGAAGGAAATGCTTTCTGAAAAATAAAACTATACTACTAAGGTAATTCACCAAATTAATGCTGCAGCAAAACCTAAGAGGATAATATAAATGGTTGAGAACACAATAATCAGCTAGACAAACTCTATAATAATAACTCTATGATAGGTTTTGTTATCAGCAATAAAGAGGAAAATTAGAACATTTCCACAACTTAATAGCTTGAGAACAGAGAAACACAATCACAAATCTGCGCCATGAGACATCATTTTTGCATTAAGACTTTGAAGGAAAACTGATTCAACAAAGGTAATAAACATAATGATGAAATCAACTACTCACAATCAAACCATAACACAAAAAAATAGCTGGAAAGGTATCAAAACTCTACATAAAACTCCATGGATCTGTTACAAACTGCTCCCTTACAATAATGCCTATTTTATGCAATGTGCAAAAAAAGGTCAAAAGAAGGAAGTGCCTAAGAATGAGGTAAAAAAATATAAGATATAGCCAAGAGAAAATCAATGGGTCGAATGCATGAAAAAACTCCACCAAAAGAGGCATCAAACTACTGGAAACTCAAGTATAACTGTTGTAAAAACTCCTCAAAGCTAAGTGCCACTGAAAATCAACTCAAACTGACCCTCCAATTTTTCAAAAGCTCTCACAAACATGTATAAGATTGGGGGTTAGATGTGAAGAGAAATCCCACTGAAATAGGGATATAACTCTAAGAAACTGTGCCCAAACTGCCCCAAAAAGGCTCCCCAACTGATGCTAACAAAAAAACAACTCCCAAGTAACTCCAACAAGGCCTTAAGATGTTGTGAATGGGCCTTAACTACTCCAAAACTTATTCTAAATAGAATAAATCCTCCTTGAAATGAGCATGAGATCAGGCAGCCAACTAATAGTCCATCCCTAGACAAGCATGTCATCACCTAAGGTCAACTCCTAAAAAGACTTCCTAATTGCACTTGACTAATTAATAATATTTGTCTTATAATATTGACAAACTATTATTATTATCCACAATAAATGTGCAATAAAGAAGAACCTCTCCTAAGACTTAATTATTTATTTATTATTAATTCAATTATGCTTTAATACATTTAATTTTAAAATAAATAGCGTAGCTATCTATTTAAAATTAGATATGTTAACATATAATTAAATTAATAATAAATAGATAAATCCCTAATTTATTTACTTGTCATTTAAAAATTATATTTTAATATATCTTATTTTAAATGAATAGTATAACTATTCATTAAAAATCAAACATATTAAAAAAAAAAAATATTTGTAAATGATAAATGAATAAATAAATCCAAAACTTAAACAAAAGAAACGAAAGTCTTTATTTTATTCAAAAAATAACATTTATTAAAAATTCAAAATTTGTAACTTAATGAATATTTCGTTAAAATATATTCACAAGATATTCGTTAATTTAAAGAGATAAATGTTAATTTTTGAATAAATTATAAATTTTAATAAACTTTGATTCAAATAAGAATAATATTTTTATTAATTTCAACCTTATAAATTAATGAATATCTTTAAGTTATGATATTCATTAATTTGTAAGTTCAAAATTAATAAAATATCATAACTATTTTAAACCAAAGCTTATTAAAATTTATAAACTCCTAAAGACTCTAACTTGAGATTCTAACCGTAGATCACTAAAACATGACTATGCTAAAGAAAAAGAAAACATGGCTAATATAGGGAAAGAAAACCCTAAGTATTTCATTTCCTCTCATTTCATTTTACCTTGCCTTTCGTTGTTGCTTTGCTTGAGCACCGCCATGAGGGTTTAAACACTGAAAAATGTTGAAAGCTACCACGAGCTTAAATCTTGAAGAAAATGATACTATGCTGGCTGCCATGGGTTTGGAAATGATTCTTGACTAGCTGTTGTTTCGTGCCTCTTGTGATGAAGTCTAGAAGTCGATGCTTTCAATTACTCTTGGCTGCCGTCAAGAAACTAGGGCACAAAGCTTTTATGAAACCTTCTTTGCCACATTGCTTTTGCTTGACTCTGTGGAAATGTTGCTGCCCTCTTCTCTTCTTCGAAACTTCTAGAAACTGTTAAGAGATTTTATTGTAGTGTACATCATCATTTTCATTTTGTAAACATGTTTTCCTTTTTCCCCCTTTTTTTAAAATGTTGTTGTTTACTCTCATTCTAAAGAAAAATTGTTGGTGTAGCCGTGTTTAAAAATGCCTACATACTTGTTGTTCAACTCTTTTTTCTACATTTCTAGCCATGATCTGATAAGGGTTTTTAAACTATACTTTAAACCCAGGTCGGGTCTACTTCCTCTCTACTTGGTTCTGGCTGTATATGAAAACCCTACTCATAATCCTTTGAATCAACGTCAACAATAATATTCATTGATTATTTGCCTTGTATAAACTGAAACATATAAAACTTAAGAATGACAAAAATTGTCCACTCCTCTTGCATTTATTTGAACTGAGATCAACATTGCATTGGCTCATTACTATGACTTCTCTTGGCTGAGATGTTATTTGGGAGATGTGGCTGTCATATCATGTCATTCTAAAAGTATCATATTTTCTATTGTTGTTGCCCATAAAGCTGAAACTTGATGAATTGAAGTCTGAAAAGATGAAGTGATAATAGGTATGTTACAACTATGGTCACACAAAACTTGACATTATAGCATTGTAGCACCTTCTCTTACAAATATTGTCCAATCCTAATCCTTTGGAATGCTACTTGCAAACAAATTATCTCTTTTTGTAGCTCCATCGTAGCATTTGAAAAATAATCAAAACGTTATAATATTTGTAACTCCAATGTTTCTTGATCTAGACATTTTTGTTGTGTATTCCCACCAATCTTTAACGTAATGGCCATTAGTAGAATGAACAAAAATCTGCCTTTTATGTATTTGAAGTACTTATTATAAATATATGTTAATGCCGCTTCATTCTTTGCACATTGTTACATCTTCTACAACTCTGAATTTTCATTAGAAAATGCACCTTTATCTATGATTGTTGATTTAAACCATTATGCATACATGGATAGTGCTTTCATTTACTTGGAAATATATGTACCTGTATTGATGATTCCCATGACTATATAGTGTTCTTTTATTACTCTTGATCATTGATTACTGTCATGATTTCTGTTGTTGTAGCTTAGTAGCCTGCTGTCATGATTGTTGTTTCTTTAATTGCTGCATCATCATGGGTGTCAAGTGTTGATCCTTAGATAATCTTGGTTGTATCATTTTATTTCTACTGAGATAAAAATTAGCTGTCTAATCCTTTTGAAATTATTTAGATGATCTTTAGATAATTCATATCAAATATGTCTCATACTTTGTGATAAACATAGTCTCCAGCATCATCTTTGGATTTCTTTTGTAGCAACGCCTCATAGAAAATGGCCTCAATATATTCTTTTCCAGCTTTCTTCTATATTTGCATTTCTCTTGCATTTGTGAGTCCATGGTGAAATTCTGGAAAAGATAAGGAACCTCATGTGTGTACTTTCCCTTGATGTTGATTGTATTTTAAAAGCATGCTTTTGTTGTTCCTCCTTTCAAAAGAGGAAAGTATTTAACAAATGGCTATATTCATAGTAACCTTGATATTTTGTTAAGGTAGCTTTCTTTGTTGTTGTAAATGGTAACTTGATATGATGTCATGCCTTCTTTTATCTTCTGTATCTACTACTTAAATATTTTTATGGTTCTTGAATGCATCTTCAGGATTACTTTGAACATTGTTGATGTTTACTCATTTCCCATCTTCACCCAAAGTGAACAAAGACTCTTTTTGTTCTTCTTACTGCTACTTTCTTAATTCTGCAAAATAGTAAGTTGAAAGGTTTCACAATGAAGATTATTTCCCTTTAACAACCAAGTCTTCAAATATGCTTTGTGATTCAGCCAGAAGGTCCCATGCCTGAACTTATGCATGCCCCCTTAATAACCTCCCCCATTCTTCAGTCTTCGCCTCTACATAACTTCAGTTGGAAGGTTTCATGCACATAGTGACTGCATGTCCCTTCGACAACCTACTTAGTATTCATACTTGTACCTGTACATGAAGCAAACAACATTAATAAAACACTTCTTCTCCTTCCGTGTGCCATTCTGATCTTTGCATTGTTGTTTTGCATTTTTGTCAGTGAATAGAGATCAGCATAATAGGATAGAATGTTAGCTACTTTATTGCTATGTTCATACAAACTGACTTCTTTCTCCTTCTTTCTTTGATCCAGGTATATTTCAGACATGGACTCAAAACTACAACAACCTCCAACACACAACAACCTTTAGAAGTACAGTAACCATACCAGGCAATGGGGGGCCTAACCTTACTCCTCTTATCTTGACCTCCTTTCATTCATAAAAAATGAAATTCAGTATTCTATTTATGCACTTTTGAATTAATATGCATGCTTGCATTAACCTAGACCACGGGTTGTGTGGTTGATGTATAAATGCATTTCATTCTTGCATTTCTTTTAATTGAAAGATCTTTTTGTTTATCTTTGAGAAACACTTCCAGTTTATGATTTTGAAAGCAACCACTGCTTGTGTGGACTACTTCAAATGTTGTTTTTCTGTTTGTTTGAAATGAACAAAGAATTTTTCCTTTATGAATTCAAAAAATATTTGTACTTTGAAAAAATATGTACCTTTTGATAATCTAGGACAACAAACTTCATACCATTTTTGAGATTTTTCAATAAACCAGAAATGTAATAGCAACTCTGATCATTAAAATCTGACAACTTATTTACCAAAAAGAACCTTTTTCACCAGACATATAAGGGCTGATAAAAACTCTACCATAGAACTGGATAGTGAAAATATGGTAACAGATAGTTCATAAATTCATCCATTCTCTTAGTAATCTTCAAATCTCTTAACCACTTCATTATGTTGTTGTAGAATCTTCAATTCATTTCCTAGTTTTTCATTCTCTTCTTTCAATACACCAATGTCTTCTAGTTTTCTAGCAAGCTCAATATTCACTCGGTTGACCTCATGTCTCATAGAAACCACTTGATTGGTGATCTCAAAGTAATGTTCAGTAAGTCTCATTTTCTCATATTCTTTTTTCTTGTAACTTTTCAGTCATTTTCTTTCTGTCATCAACAACAATGTTTCTATCTTGTTCAACTTTCTTTGCATCATTGAAGACTTCAACCATTCTAACCATTTGTGTATCTTGACTGATCTGTAGTGCTTTCATTTGTTCATTAAATTATTTATTTCTCTCAGATAGCTTTCATATGATTCCTTCATATGCATCAGATATGCTACCAAATTCAGATCCAGATGTGTCAAATGGGTCATGAATCTCTTCTTCCTGATAATCAGTCTCATGAAAGTGAAGTTTCATGTCCTTTCTCTTAATCAACATCTCCCTAAGTTTCTCCTTGGCTTCTTTGTATTGTTCGCTAGAGATCTACTACTGTAACTTCTTATTTTCAATAGTTTTATCAAGTGTATACCTTTCCATTGTAAGATCTTTTCTCTTCGGTGATTAAAATTTCTAAAAAAGAGAAATAGATCTGATACCAATTGTTGGTATAATAGAAAGGTGTGTACTAAGAGGGGAGGAGTGAATCAATACCCTTAAAAACTTTCAAATAAATCTCTGTAATCAAATATTCTAATATAATTGACTAAGTAGATAACATTCACCAAACATGTAATGTCACTGCTGAAATTTAAATGCATGTTATGTAAACAATAAAAATAGATGAGATTTAAGTACACATGACACTAGTATATTTGTATCGCATAAAACCCCTTGTTAGAAGGTAAAAACTACGGTGGGGGTGAGACCCATAAAACTTCACTACTAGAGTAAATAAAGTAGCATGTTAAAGCTTACAAAGATTGATCACTTATGGTGAGCTTACCCTGTTAGGAGTAACAATAAGATCGATTAGATCTACCTTGTGTGAGAATTTAGCAATACATAGTATGTGTGTACTCGGTTAAGAGATTTATATAAAAACAATCAAGTCTACTCTGTTAGGATATTTTGGGATTGTTACAATTGTCAGAGAGTAACAAAGTTGTGTGAACTGAACAAATTACAATCTCTATATTGTGAATATAGATCCTTTGAATGCATATAAATCTATCACCTTACTATGAATGATAATACCTTCTGTATTTCTCAGTAGCCTTGCCTCTGTTCTTAAAACTTAATGCTTCAATGTAGTCCTTGTTCTAAAACCCTGTCTGATATCTAATGTTCGTAGTATGGTGGCTACTTGATCATTAATTGATCAACATACATTACAAAAATGACATCGTAACATTACATATATCAAACTCCTTGACCTAATTACGGTTTTACAATAGCTTACAAAACCTAAGATCAACAGTGTACAAAATTTACCATGATCATCTAAACATAGGATTTATAAATAATTAATGTTGTGAATCCATAATTAATGTTCTCCTTGATCATTGTAAAATGTTATCCATCTCGGCAAAAAATTTGTTACCTAGATTGATGTGCCATTAAAAACTTTTATGTGACCGCTGGTTCACTCGGTAAATACTATCTCTCGGTGCTCGGTGTTCACTGTGTATCTCGGTGTAAACTGTGTGTTGGTTGTACACTGCTACTTGGTAAAGTCTGTCTGCTTGGTAATCACTGTACTAAGTTAACTCTACACATGATCAGTGCACTTGGTTAACTCTCCACTTCGGTGACTATACCGACTAGTCTATCTGTGACTCTATTACTGACTGGGTATTTGAATGCCTAAATACTAATGAAAACCTTCAATGTTCATTTGGAGTAATAGTTATTTTGTCATTCATGTCAATTAATTGATTTCTGGTTTATATTAAAAGTGTCATATCATTCAAAGAGGAACTTAATTGGGCAGATAATAAAGATCAGACAATGATAAGGTACTATTGGTATAATTTTTTTCTACTTAAAATTTTATGTTAATTTTGTAAAGAAAGAAAGGTCAAGTTGGTAAAGGGAACAAGCCTAGTTACTGAGCAGAGAGAATTATGTTGCTAAAGTGAAGTGTTAGTCAGACAAGAAAAGAAAAGTTAGTCACTGAGTGAAGTTGACAACCGAGCAGAGGTTAGTACCCGAGCAAGGTTGGTAACCGAGCAAAATTAGTCACCGAGTGTGGAACATAGTTTGAATTCAAGGATTAGAACACATTTAATGCAAAGGAACAAAGATCAAGAAGATTCTAAGGATGAAGACAGAGTTTGTTATAGATATCTATGGTCATGAAAATTCAAGTTTAAAATATGAGATGAAGATTAAGCGATGTATCATCAGAAAATGGAAGCACTTCCATTTAGGACTAGTTTATCCCTCTGAGTAAGTTGTTTGGGGTCATGTCAAACACCTTGAATGGCTCTTTGACTTGGATCTGGTTTTTTCCCCTATTCTCCCCTATTTTCCACTTTTCTCCTACCCGTTTATGGTATCCTGCCTTGAAATCTTGAGGTTCTTGACCTCAGGTTCAAGGTCAACCTTCTGGGTCAAGGTCAACCTTGACCCTAACCCAAGGTCCAAATTTCAAATTCCCAAGATCTTCGAATGTCAAGGTTTGGAAAGAATTATTTCCCGCTTCCAGGTCGGCTATTTCAGACTCTGAAGTAACAAATCTTAAAAAGATATTTAATATAGGTCCACTTCTAGGGGTATAGGCCTAATTCGAATTTAATTCTCCTATGTTGGCCTCTCTATAAGTTTTTTCCCTAGACTTGTATATAAGGAAGCCTTCTCCTCTCATTTTCTCTAAGACACAAGAAGATTAAGAAATCAATTGAAGGATAATCTATGCATGATCAAAGCATTCAAGCATTCAAGCATTCAAAGCATTCAACATTCAAGCATTCAAGCCTTCAAGCATTCTATTCATCAATGAGATCCGTTAGTAGCCATTGAAGGATTCAAGCCCTATGGAGCCCTCTTGTTGAATATTTCTCCATCCACATTCATTCAAGCTTCTTCCTATTCCAAGATCCATTCAAGATTGGTGTTGAAGATCTAAAAGAAATTGATTTGAGACATCCTACATCCTACATTCTACATTCTACATCCATTTGGTGCATCCATACTTGTGGATCTAAGGATTAAAATCCTCCACAAGGGTTTCAACATAAGCAAGGTGAATTGTTCTATTTACTTTCTTTATGACTGCAATTTCAATTCTATTATAAGGTTAATTCCAAAACTGGGGTTTGACCAAGGCAAACCCCTCCCCCCAATAAAAAAACCATTTTCCTTGTAGGTATAGGTACAGGACAATGAATTATAGAGTAGATTTAGATACCCTTTTCAGCAAACTTTCAGGATCCACGAACATAATTTTCGTCGGAGCGGTGCAGGTCAAGGTCAATATAAAGAGGCACAATTGTGCCCCTGTATTTGGGTCAAGGTTGACCTGGCTCAAAAAAGGAAAATATTTCTGGGTTTCCTTCGTCTTTGTGTTTTTATTCCATATCTGGTTGCAAAATTTCTAGAAACTTGATACAGACACCAAAAAATAGGCTTTTCCAGATCTGCTATATTATAAGGTATGTATTTTAGTCCATTATTCTTTGCAAACATTTCCAGATTTACATTCCTTATCATTAATTAAATGTAAGTGGTTAATTGTATTATAGGGTCTCTTTTATGCGCAGTCCCCCATTGTTCTAGAACCCTATCTATATTTCCCTCTATACATTTTGGTGAACCCACGATAGACAACTCTTTCTTTTTGGTGTTAGATGTTTTGCCACTCTACCTTAAGACTAGCTTTTGCATACATATTAGATTAGTTTTATTTTATGCTCTTGCATTTTAAAATACAAAAAAGAATCACAAAATTTCTTTAAAAATACTAAAACATTTACATTTTTCATGCTTGTAGTGTTACTTTGTGTTCAACATGTATGATTTTTGTTTTGAATACTTTGATGAGTCTTTTATTGCAAAAGAGGATAGATCCCCTAATGAGGTACATGGTAGTGAGGATGAAAATTGTTCGAATTAGATCTCCATCGATCATATTCCTATTTTATCCTCCTCTATAACCTCTTCAATTGACCTTTACCATAGGGTGCGTGCATGGTTACCTTCATTTTCCACTATTTGCAACATTGATGCACCTAGAATGTTATATCCTAAACCTTTGTTGATGGTAAAAGGATGTCCTTGAATAACAATTAAGGGTAAACCTAGAGATCCTTTGTATTTCTTTGATAACACAGATTATGTTTCACATGCTCATCGCACATGAATTAACCCTTAGCCTACTGTTCTATTTTCTTTACTTCCTTCTCAACCTATGCTTCCTCAAGCACCTAGGTTTCCATCTTCCTTTAAGGAGTATGACTTAGTTTAACAATTACATGCTACTCCCACTAAGGTATCTTTATGGGAATTGATTCAAACTTCTCTGACATATCATGAGGCATTGCAAAAGGCTTTATCTACCCTTCCTGCTTCGTCTCCTAACCAAGAGAATATTAATTCCTTTTCGGGATGCATGCATACTATGCCTTATGTACCTCCTATTGTGTTTACTGATGATGATTTACCTTTTGTTGAGGTGCATAATCAATATGATGCTCTTATGGTTATTGTTTCTATTAATTAGAGTATCATTCATAGAATATTAATTGACAATGGATCTAGGATTAATGTTTGTAGCATGGATATGCTTAAGGCAATTAAGGTTGATCTTACAACTATTCAACCTAATAATGTCTCTATTCATGGATTTGATAATATTGCAAAGAGAACTTAGGGCATTATTACGCTACTTGTTAAGGTTTGTCTAGTTATTCTTAATAAACCTATTCATGTTATGCTTGGACCTCTCAATTATGATGATTTTTATGAGAGTATCATCCATTTCATTATGTTTTTCACTCTTCATGTTTCACTTTCTTATGCTATTATGAGATTGACTAATACTAGCCTTCCTACTTTCAAAACTTTCATTAAGGATTTGTGTGACAGACGTATTGCTCTTTTGGATTATGTGAAGAATCTGGTAGATGATACCCCATTTCCTAATCTTCCTAATCCTAGTCCTATCCTTCCTAATCCAATTCCTAATATTCCCACTCCTATTTCTCCATCTTATATCCCTAGTTCTTCCCTCACTTATGATGGGTCTCAAACTATAGTTCATGATGCAGATGTGCAAGAATTCTTTAATTTACCTTCCCCTTCTTATCTGATCCATGATGATATTAAAGGGAAGAGAAAAGAAACTTCTTCCAAACCTATCATTCCACCTTACACAACATTTTATCATGATCACCATAAATAATCACCTCCTGCAGAAGCTTTACAAGATATGTACACTACAGGATACAATATGGTGGCTAAACAAGGTTATAAGGGGTTAGGGCTTGGTGTTAATGAACATGGTATTAAATATTTGGTTCATCTATCCCCTAAACAAGATAGGCATTGTCTAGGATTTCCACTATCTCAATTTAAGGTGGTTGATTTTGATCATCACCCTCCTCGTCATGTTCTTCTTCCAACACCTTCCTTAGATTACCCTGATACCCCTCAAGTTGTGGCTAAGAAGGTGTATGTTTAGTTAATGGATTCTAAGAAAGAAATTTTTAAACCTATGGCGAAAGATGCTCTCTCCAAGTACAAATGTCCTTTTCACTATACATTTTTTTCTGATTATGTGCATTTCAAGATGTATGTTAGAGAAAGAGCTTCTTTGGGAAATATATCTCACTCTCATGTGGTATTACAATTTCTTCATAATTTCCATCAGGGGAATACCCATCATTCTTCTATAATATAGATCTTTCTCCCTCTTGTCTATTCACTAGGGGGGAAGAGGTATTTATTCCATTTTTCTAAGATCCATTATGCTCTTAGCATATTTTTTTTTTTTAGCTTAATTGGTTATTCTTTCTATATTCTATCCCTATGGTTTTGTATTATGATATGGTACATCCATTCTTTGCTCATAATCATCCATAGTTTTCTTCTAGTATTCATGATATCTTTTTTAAGACATTTATTTTGCAAAGATATCTCTTTGTTATGGCATATCTCGATCTGATTGGTATATCCCTTGCTTTCATCCTCGGGGGGAAAGGTTTTCCTTCTTTCTCTCTATCTAAGGATCTACTTTCATTAGCTTAGTGGCATTTGTTTATTTTGCAACATTATTTCCTTATAAAGACTTACGTTTTGGCTATGGATACCCTTTTATATGAGAGGTGATTGTCCTAGGTCATCACCTCTTCTTTATTTTTGCAAATTATGTTCTTTATAAACTCTTGCCTTTGCTTTGGTTTAGATTTTGCTTCCTTCATTCCAAGATTCCTCTTCCTCTTGTTAGCAAGGGGCTTGATGATTGAATCTTTGATCCCTCTTTGATTTTCTTTGAAAGATGATATTTTATCCTAAGCACTCCTCTATGGTGGGGGTCTTGTTGATAAGATATCTTCCTCTTTGAGGATCCTTTTTCCATAAGTGACATATCCTTTTCACAGTTATCTATGCTCTTAGATGTAAGGATCAATACTCTTTTCTAAAAATATAGTGTACATTGTTGTTAATAGGATATCTCCTTATTTTGTGAAGTAGGTATCCTCCTTCTCTTCCTTATCCTATCTATTAGGTAGCCACGATAAGGAGGGGGCATATATAGGGTCTTCCTTATACTATAGTTTACATTTTACAACATGCTAAATCCTTGGAAGGTAATGCACATAAGTTGCTATATCCTGAAGAGACACACATTTTTATTTTATCTAAATCCTTAGAAGGTAATGCACATAAGTTTCTAAATCCTGAAGAGATACGCATTTTCAATTCCAAATATACTAAATCCTCTGAAGGTAACGCACATAAGTTGTTAAATCCTGAAGAGAAATGTGTTTTATATTCCATAGTGATACAAGAATATGGATCTATGGGTATTCCAAAATCCGTCAGAAGACACATTACAACTACAAAGCACAATTTATGGGTGAACTATCAGGTTTGGCTACCTTTTGGGCTCTCCCTCCTTGGTGATTCACGGTAAGGTGGGCATCTTACTGGACGAGGTAATCACACCCTCTCTCTCTTTTTCTTTGACTGGTGATGTATCTCTTATTGTAATCTTGGGGTTGAAAAAGACTTGAGTCCTTGGGGGCTTGAGATTTCTTTGTCCCTTTAATTTCATTAAGATTATCTTTTCTTTGTGGTCTCCTTTACCAAGAGTTTGCTTTGAGTCCATCCTCTTGCTAAAGTGAGGGATAAATGTATCATCAGAAAATGGAAGCACTTCCATTTAGGACTTGTTTAGCCCTCTGATTAATTGGTTTGGGGTCATGTAAAATGCCTTGAATGGGTATTTGACTTGGATTTGGCTTTTTCCCGTATTCTTCCTTGTTTTCCACTTTTCTCCTACTTGTTTCTGGCATATTTCCTTGAAATCTTGAGGTTCTTGACCTCAGGGTCAAGATTAACCTTCTGGGTCAAGGTCAACATTGACCCTAACCTAGCTCAAGTTAGACCTTGACCCTGACCTAGATCAGGGTCGACTTCGACCCTAACCCAGGGTCCAAATTTCAAATTCCCAAGATCTCTGAATGTCAGGGTTTGGAAAGAATTATTTCCCACATTCGGGTCGGCTATTTTGGACTCCAAAGTAACGACTCTTAAAAATATATTTAATATAGGTCCACTTCTAGGGGTATAGGCCTAATTGGATTTAATTCTCCTATGTTGGCCTCTCTAGAAGTTTGTACCCTAGACTTGTATATAAGGAAGCCTTCTCCTATCATTTTCCCTAAGACACAAGAAGATTAAGAAATCAATTGAAGGATAATCTATGCATGATTAAAGCATTCAAACATTCAAGAATGCAAGCCTTCAAACTTTTTATTCATCAAGGAGATCCATTAGTATCCATTGAAGGATTCAAGCTCTATGGAGCCCTCTTGTTGAAGATTTCTCCATCCACATCCATTCAAGCTTCTTCCTATTCCAAGATCCATTCAAGATTGGTGTTGAAGATCTAAAGGCAATTGATTTGAGACATCCTACATCCTACATTCTACATTCTACATCCATTTGGCGCATCCATACTTTTGGATCCTCCACAAGGGTTTCAACATAAGCAAGGTGAATTTTTCTATTTACTTTGTTTATTACTGCAATTTCAATTCTATTATAAGGTTAATTCCAAAACTGGGGTTTGACCAAGGCAAACCCCTCCCCCCTAATAAAAAAAACATTTTTCTTGCAGGTATAGGCATGGGACAATGAATTACAGAGCATATTTAGATACCCTTTTCAAAAAAATGTTGGGATTTGTGAAAAAAATTTCCCTCGAAGTGGTGTAGGTCAAGGTCGACATAAAGGGGCATAATTACACCCCCATATTTGGGTCTAGGTCGACCTGGCTCAGAAAAGGAAACTATTTCTGGGTTTTCTATCTCTGTGTTTCTGTTCTAGATCTAGTTGCAGAATTTCAAGAAACTTGATATGAACACCAAAAAAAAGGCTTTTCCAGATCTTCTATATTATAAGGTATGTATTTTAGTCCATTCTTCTTTGCAAACATTTCCAGATTTACATTCCTTATCATAATAATTAATCTTAAGTGGTTAATTGTAGTATAGGGTCTCTTTTATGCGCAATCCCCCATTGTTCTAGAACCCTATCCATATTTCCCTCTATACAAGTGGAAAAAAGGGAAGTTGTGAGTTCCAAGAATAGTGCAAGTCATGAGGTAAAGGTTAACCGTTTAACTAAGTCACAAATACATTGAATCAGTTAAAAAAGATCATCTAATGACTGAGAGAAAATAAATTAAAACCTAATCAAGGAGATGAAGAGGCTAAAATAGAGGCATATATATTCATGGGCTTGTATGTTTATGAGAGAGATGCTGGAAAATTCAAAGGTTGAAGTGTGGTCAACCTACCAAGTGAAGTAGAGAAGAGAATAGAGGTGAAGATCCAGTCCAGAGAAGAGACTGATGAGTTATTGATGCTAGTAGTGACAGACAGAACATAAGGGATCTGATCAAGCAAGAGGTAGTTGCAGATATATAGATCAAATCATTACACTCTTGCTTATTAACCTTTGTAACAGAAAAATCTCTTAACCAAGTGGACCTAATAAGTCCTTTTGAAAATCCTTGAGAAAGGTAACATTCTAGTATGAATGTTTAAGCCCTCTGACCAGGCCACTCCTAACAGGGTGAAGATCTTAACAGATCTAAGGTAAATCCCCTAACAAGGTCATATATAACAAATGTACATTATAATCTTTAATAGGATTGGCTCTTAACCGAGCATACTTCAGAAGAGTCTTTATTTTTTTGGGTGACAATTCCCACGAAGTTTTTTTTCCCAAATTGGGTTTCCTCATTAAATCTAGTGTTATGTGTGTTGCATTGATAATTTTGGATGTTAGTTGCATATGATATATATTATTGATTGATATAAGTATATTTATCTCAGTTTTAGTTGTTGTTTTTATTTGAGTTACCGAGTTGAATAAGAGACCTAAGTTTTAAGTTATAAGATTCAATATTTTCTGATTCACCCCCCCTCTCAGTAAACCGACAATTAGTATCAGAGCTAGTGCTCAGAGAGATAAGTTTAAAGGGACATGAGTTAAAGGTCTGAAGATGTATAAGAGGGAGGAACCTAAGTTGAATAGGAATAACTTTTCTACATGGAAGAATAGGATGAGGCTACACATATTTGGAATTGGAGATTATGCATTAAACCATCTTGACAATGAGTACTCACCTCCACTATTTGGTCCTTTGACACTTGAAAAATAAGAGAAAGAAAGGAACATACACAAGTTATGATAGAGATATCATCTACTCTCACCGACCTAGAGTTCAATGATCTTCAAGGGTGTGATACAAAAAAGTAGATGTGGGGAAAGTTAGCACTGGTATATGGCAGAGATCAACATGTTCAGAAGGCTAAAGATGAAATCTTAAGAGGAAAGTTTGAATCTATGAGAATGAAAGAAGGAGAAACTATTGCACTATACAACACAAGACTAAAGGAAATTGCTATTGCTATCAGAGGTGTTGGAGGACACATTGAAGAAAAAGATATTACAAGAAAGTTGTCAAGAACCCTGTTACCTATCTATGTCATCCGAGTATCTGCAATACAAGAACTGAGATCCATTCCTCATATGACCATTACCCTGGATGCTACTATTGGTAAGCTAACTTCTTTTGAGCTGAATGATTTTGATAATAGTTTGCCTACTATTTCTAAGATTGAATCTGCATTCAAATCATCTTTGGCTATTGGAAAGTCTAGAGAATCTAGATCTAGTGATGGATATGCAAGTAGTGCTAGTGAAAGATTTCATAGTTGTAAAAGTGAGCTAGAGGAACTATATGATAAAGATGAAAGAAATGAATCTGAGTTTGAAGCTTTATTAGCTAAGAGACTATTGTGAGGTAAATTCAAGTACCAAGGGAAACTACCTTTAAAGTGTTTTAACTGTAATAAGATTGGTCACATTACTTCTAGTTGTCCTAACAATAGAGAGAGAGAGAGAGATCATGCTAAATTGCTAAAGGAGGATCATCTAATAATGACACCGATGATTTTGATGAAGAAAGGTATGTAGAGGAAAAATCCCTAATCTCACAAGTAAGTAAAAATGATATATGGATTATAGACAATGGTTTATCACACCATATGACTGGTGATACTGATAAGTTTATTACTTTAAAAGAGCATAATGGAGTTAATGTTAGATTTGGAAATGATGCTCCATATCCTCTGAAGGGAAAAGATTCTATAATTCTACTAAACAATACTAAATGTGATGATATTTATTGGGTTCAAGGTCTGAAGTACAATCTGTTGAGTGTGGCACAATTGAACAATACAAGACACCGACTGGAATTTCAAAATAGAAAGGTAATGGTATTTGATCAGAAGGAAGTCTAATTGCTACTGGAGAACAATATAAAGGTAACATATTCTACCTATATGCTTCCACAAAGAGTTGTCTCTTTGCTAATATTGAAGATGTATGGTTATGGTACAAAAGGCTATGTCATGTGAATTTTGACAACTTAATCAAAGTGAGTAAGAAGAACAAAGTAAGAGGTCTACCGAGTTTAGAAAAACTTGAGAATGTCATGTGCAAGGGATGCCAAGTAGGGAAGATGACTAAATCAAGTTTTACAAGCAAATCTTACACTACACAAGATATTTTGGAGTTAGTACACACCAACCTATGTGATCCCATGAGAACACAAAGATATTATGGAAATAAATACTTCATTTTGTTTGTTGATGACTATTCTAGAATGATGTCGGTCATGTTTCTAAAAGAAAAATATGATGCTTTCCAAATGTTTAAGGGGTACAAGGCTAGAGTTGAAAAAGAGACTGGAAGGCAGCTGAAATCTCTGAGATCTGATAGAGGAGGAGAATTTACTTTTGAGTTTACACTCTTCTGTAATGAACATGGTATAAAGAAACAAATGTCTGCATTGAGGACACCACAACAAAATGGAATAGATGACAGAAGAAATAGATCCATTGTGGATTGTGCTAGAACACTGATGATTGAGAATGACATTTCTCAAACCTTCTAGAGAGAAGCAGTCAACACTGCTTATTATAAACTTAACTAAGTACAACTAAAGGGAACTAACAAGACGTCTTATAAGATCTGGTATAGACACATACTGAATGTAAGTTACTTCAAAGTATTTGGAAGCAGGTGTTATATTCTGAAAGATGCTAGAGATGGAAAATTTTACTCTAAAGGTGATGAAGGAATACTCTTGGGATATTCTAGTAAGAGCAGAACCTACAAATGTTTGAATAAGACTACTAACAAAATTTTAGAAAGTGCAAATGTAAAGATTGATGAATTTGCGGAGAAGAATGATGAAGACAACAAGAACATGAGGATTACCAAAGATTTTTTATGTACAAACTGAGATTCCTGACACCTTACCGAAAGCACAAACTAAGGAATAATATGAGCAGAGAGAGCTTGCACCGAATGATGGAAATGAAGAGATACCACTGGTTACCGAGCCTATTTAGAAAAGTATGTGAAGAGACACTACTCACCGAGTAAAAGCATTGGAGACAAGACTGCTAGAGTTCTGACAAGAAGCAAGGTAAGAGAAAATAAATGCTTAATATCCAAAATTGAACCGAGAAAAGTGAAAGATGCATTAGAAATTGAAGATCAGATGAAATCAATGAAAGAAGAGTTATATCAAATTCAAAAGAAAAATACAAAGACTTTGGTACCGAGACCAAAAGATAAGAATGTAATCGGTACTAAGTGGATTTTCTGAAATAAGTTGAATGGGCATGGTAATGTAATCATAAATAAAGCAAGATTAGTTTGCAAGGGGTATGCACAAAAAGAAGGTATTGACTATGGTGAAACTTTTGCACCTATTGCTAGATTAGGAGTTAGAATTCTAATAGCATATGTGGCTTATAAAGGATTCAAATTTTATCAGATGGATGTTAAGTCTGCATTTCTAAATGGTATTCTAGAAGAGGAAGTGTATATTGAATAAGTTGAAGGATTTTTTGAGAATACTAACAGGGACATGGTATGAAAATTGTACAAAGCACTATATGGCTTGAAACAAGCATCCTGAGCATGGTATGGAAGATTTCATTCATATCTAATCAAGATAGAATTTCAAAGAACAAGTGACAATAGAAATGTGTATTTGAAATTTGATAGTAATAACAAAGTTTCAATTGCTGAAATATTTGTTGATGATATTATTTTTGGAGGAAATGATACATTATGCAGATCTTTTCCTGACGAGATGACAAAGGAGTTTGAAATGTTTATGATTGGAGAGATTAAATTCTTTCTTGGACTTCAAATTCAACAAGTAAAGGATGGGATCTACATTACTTAAGAAAAGTACATCAAGGAGGTCCTAAATACCTTTGGTATCGATGAATCAAGACCGGTTGGAACAATGATGGTCACTGGTTGTAAGTTATCAAAAGAAGATGAGACACTCTACCGATCAATGGTTGGTAAGTTGCAATATGTAGTACATAGCAGACCTGATATTTCTCATGTAGTAGGGATTGTTGCAAGGTTTTCTTCTGATCCAAAAGAAACACATATGTCTGTAATTAAGATAATCTTTAGATATCTTAAAGGAACTGAAGATTTCATCCTACTATACAAGAAAGGAGGAGACATTGAGTTGAAATTCTACACCAATGTTGATTGGGCTGGAAACATTGATGATAGAAAGAGTACAAGTGGTAGAGCTTTATTCTTAGGAGAAAGACTAGTTACATGGATAAGCAAGAAACAAAGTTGTATTTCATAGTTTACTACCGAGGCTGAGTATGTTGCAGTAGCTATGATTTGTGCAAATATTGTATGGATCAAATAGCTACTTGAAGGTATGAAAGAGGAGATTACCAATCTAGTCACTATCTATTGTGATGCAGGAGCATCTTGGGTGTAAGGGCAATCTTGCATCACCCAAAAATATGTGTTTTTTTCTATTCAATAAGGGCTATTTTGTACAAACCTGCTATTTTTGGAAACTTACTATTTTTAGTAAGTTGGACGTTTGAACTCAGAATGTTCTAATTTTCCAGGTGAAGATTCATCTTAGTCATATAAGAATGCCAATTGAATTTCACTGTCAAATCATCTGTATTGGCAAAGTTATTAAGGATTTACTATTGAGATTTTAGGGTGCAAAACCTTTGAGCTCAATTTTTAGGACCTTAGAGGCTCTGGATTGAGGTCAAACCCGTAGCTGATTGGCGCTTTACAATTAGACACTGTAGATTGCGATCTCCCCTTTCTGGAAAGTGGTTATAATAGCCAATCGGAGCTACGGTTCAAAAGTTATGGCTTCCGAAAGTTGGGCTACCTAATCTCATGTTTTGTAAATATTTAAAGCCGA
>MU227137.1:4307099-4335262 GCA_018584345.1 Thuja plicata
TAAGTATCTTATCCCACTATTCCCTACATATTTCTTTCCATCCTTTTGATCATAATAATTAAGTGTAAGAAACTAAAAATTGGCCTTAGGATCTCTTTCTTATCTCATTATGCAAATCTTACTTAAGGATGTCCTTGATGAGCCAAATTTAGACATTAGAAAAACATTTATCACAACTTCATATTACAAATTATACATCAAAGATCAACACAAAAAATTCTAAAGTTCCTATAGCAAGTCAAGTTCTTGTAGCAATATGCAAGTACAAATATTAACAAATTCAAAATTATACTTGAGTCTTAATCTGACCTGCCAACTTCCTGAGTTTTTAAATTTGTATTACATCAACTTTAAACATTAAAGGACCATTGTCTCTACATAAAACTGAACTATCATGCCCAAAACTAGGGCAAAACACACATACAATTTTTTTTTTTTAATACACAAGTGCAAACCACTAACAGGGATGTATTTGAGGTAATGTGTTATCACGGTAAGGGTAGTTTTCGAATTGCAAGGTATATGCATAAGTTGAATTAGGGGTACATCACCTTCAGATGCAAATTAGAGTATCAACTAGTCATACGGTTTATGTGAATAGTTGGGACTGGTTGGTTTAACTCTAGTTTCAAGTTTTAATCTACGTATAATATCATGATGTTATTCTATTGTTAAGAGTCATACGTTGAAATAGGTTGTTCTGGAAATCACTTAATTCCTAACCTTAATTACAACTTATTCATTAAACTCTAGTCCCATTTTACTTTCGACCATTAACCACTAGATTAAAATTCAAAATCAAAACCTAATCTAATCCCTATCCTTCTAACAATAATTAAACTCTTCTATACAAATTTTCCATAAAACTATAGTCTTTAAATTCCTTGATAGAATGTTAAATTGATCTCAATTAGAAAATTTACATTGACCCCTACCCTCCTGAAACCCATGACAACATAATTCAATTTATCGTAATTACATTAACATCTATCTATATATTCTACATAGAAACTACATCTGTAAATCAATAATAAACTATACAATTAAATAAATTTTATCTAAACAAAATTATATGATTTTAATAAATAATAAAGAATTAAATCCCTAGCATATTAGAAAACCTATATATATTTCACATAAAAACTTAAAGTTTCAAATCTAGAAATTAAACTACACGATTAAAATAAGAATTACATCTCTTAGATAAACTTCATAAATCACATTAAACAAATAAGAATTAAACCTATTTAGCTAAATTAATCTATCTAAAAATAATACTCCATTTTAACTATGTTCCCAATGAATGGAAAAGAATATAATTTAAGTAAATTGATCAATATTTAATTAAATCTAATTATGTTCTTAACTTTATCAATTATCCATAACTACCTATACTACCTAAGACCTAACCTAGTTAGGCCTACTCACCTAACTAGCAACCTACCAAAAAGGTTGTCACATCTCTCAAGTGGGTGGGGAGGGTGTGAAAACCCAACCCCCTTTTCCCAAGGCTTCGAAATACATAGGGAAGGGGAAACTTTTTAAAACCCACGCATGGGAAGGGAGATGGTGGGGACCACAGTAAGTGCAAAGTGCAGAACACAAGGACAAGGTGAAAGTTAGCATGGGTATTCGCATGGAGAGGGGAATTAGATGGCAGCAAAACTTAGAACATAGAACCATGCAAAATTCTAGTGGTTGAGGTGGGACCCTAAGCTTTATCCCCCAAGTTAACTATATTAAACTCCCTTTTGACCAAGGAATGTACCAATATACATAATGTCAATTCATTCTGCAACAAAGGGGAGGGAAAACAGTTTTAATATTATATTTTTTTTGAAATGAAAAATGAGTCAGTCCAAAATTTTGCATGGAAAGGAAGGAGTAAGGTGGGACCCACGAGGATGGGTGGGAAAGAATTTGTCTTTTCAATAAAGGTTAAACATAGGATTAAGAGGGTAATTAGAAGACTGTTTAGGAGGGTAATAAAGTGAATAAGTAATAGAATCTATAAAAGAATATCCTCTGTGTAAGGGGAGGGAATTAAATCCCTCCCCATACATTTTCCAGAGACCTGGAAGGTGATATGGTAAGTTTGTTTGCATATATATATTTTTTTTGAAGATTCATGCAATATGATTGTCTTAATTTTTTTTTCGTCAAACAAGTAATACAACTAAAATTTGATCACTAACATAAGGTGATTGTTTTTTCGTTAATACATCAATTTCAATGATTTACTATATTTGGTAAGTTAACCATTTCTTTTTAAGGGTTGGAAATGCAATGATTTTGAGAATGAGGTATTGGTCTAATTAAGCTAAATTTCTAGAATTACAAGGGAAGCATGAAGTATTCTTAACTTAGAAATTTAAAATTACATGCCATGAAATTATTTCAACAAGAATGAGAGCTTTAACATTTTTCTCAACAAGCTTACAAATGAAATTTACAACATTTAATAACAAATGATCCTCAATCACAAGGAGTAGACATGCAACTACAAAGTTGTTCTTTCTCAACAATACCAAGAAGAATGCTTCTTTCAAAATCTTCCACTTCCAACTTGATTTCAAAACCTGCAATAAAATTTGAAGGGAACCATGGGAGCTCACCTCCCAACCAAGGCTTCAAATAGAGGCCACCCCCGAACTTTGAGAACCAAGACTAAACAAGGTAACACATTCCAATTTCACAAATAACATAGATGCACAACAATTTACTCCCAACCAAGGTTTTCACAAATGGGCTTTCCAAACCCATTAAAGTACGGTGAAGGTGGGATTTTCCAAGGAAGAGAATGCCATTGCATTCAAATTTCTCAACAAGAGTTTTCTCCCATGCCTTTCCAAGGCTAAAATTAGAATTCCTTCCATATACACAATTTGGTCATTTCTATACCAAAACCATATTTACAACATGGCTTCATGGAGCCCATACTCCATGAAATTATCCCTCTTCTCCAAGAGAAGAGACTCTCACTACAATGGAGAGCCCAACTAACCCCTTCACTCAAGGCCACTTCTTCCCTTCCCAAAGGGTGAGTAATGCCTTAAAACTCCCATGAACAATACTCCCAAATCTAAAAGAACAAGAGAAAAAACAAAGCTCAAATGCATCCCAAACCCAACACATAACATCAACTTCTACATTCAACAACACATTACAAGATTACATAAATGAATCCATACAAGGTTTACATATTCATTCAACAATATCATGCAAGCTCAAGAGCAAAAGCATTCTTCCATGGAAAGAATTCACCAACCTTGGTCCAAGCAAAATGGCAATAGTGTAGTTGAGAAGAGCCCTTATTCCTTTTCATTTTCTTTCTCCAAAACCTAATTGTCTCCAAAATTGGAGAGTGGGTGAACACTCACTAAGTTTCTCCAAGTCCTCTAAAAAGGCCCCTAGAAGTGTACTCAAGACCTAGCAATTAATGAGACATGCCCTCTAGTCCTTTTTCCTTATCTCTTGTCTCCCCTCTTAATTGTGAGTTTAGTAAGGAGTGTGGGACAAGTCAATGCATGTGGCTCTCTTCCATTTTCGCCACTTTTGAAAGGTAGGCATTTTGTAGGGCCATAATGGTGATTTAGGTTTACTTCATAGGTAAAAACTAGTCCTAACCCAAATTACCCCCTTAGGGTTAACTAATTTTGGCCAAAAATACACCCTAGGGTCACTTTTGACCCTTCCAAAGTACCCCTAAAGTTCAAATCTGAGTTTCAACTTGATGTGATCCCTACAAGACATCTATATGTAAGTGGAATTAAAATAACATCCTATAAGGTTTGGTGGTTCTTACCCAAGCCCTAATTTGACATGTCATCATCCACATGGACAACACAAGTGTCAAGTGACACCAAGACACAATACACATCACATTCACAATGACATGTCCAAACAACAACAACATGAGTATTAAACTATTAACACACATTCATATTACGTTTACAACAAGGATCACATTACAACGAGGTTTCAATCCCTTATTGGATTAAACCTTGGCTTACTCAATTTACATGTGTTTAGCCCTGATTCTCTGAATAATTCCATGGTTCTCTTTCCTACACACTAAACTCGAGCATCGGTAGTCCAAGATAATAAAATCACATGTAATATATATTTTCAATTTATAATTAGCAACATCAATCAATAGCAAGATTAAATTCCTAATTGCAATTTTCATACAGAAAAGTTTAAAACAAAAAAATTCCATAATCATCATGACATAACATCCATGAAATAATCAAGTCTAATCATGATTCGATCTTCTCATCAGTTCACTTATCTAAACATATATAATAAAAAACAACCATCTGATCTAGGTCTAATCCATATCAAAATTTAATCCACACAATATAATCATCATCATATCATAGTATCTCAAGTCTCTGTCAGGACAATCAAAAAGTGTATCAATGTATCAAAACATAAGGTATCAAAGTGTGATCAAACAGTAAGGCTGTGATGGGTTGGGGTGAGGCCTCGCATGAACACAAGGAAATGCATGCTACTATATTATCAAACAAAATGTTAAATCATTATCTCAAATTTGACCATTCAATGTTCCAAATTAATTTCAAATATATTTGGCATTAGATCTATTCTCATACTGCATGAAGGTTTTTTGAAACTGACATATATAGTCCTTTCAAAAATAGAAATTTGAACCAATGCTCAAGTACGACAGAGAAGAATGAACTTTAAAACATTGTTAGAATATATTATACCTTATATTCCCTGCATATTCAATTTCTAATATGAATCATCTTCATTATGAATTTCCTGTGCTTTTAGAAACCAACCAATATCTTCATATTAAGTATCAATCTACAACTCTTCACACATCCTTCTGCAAACATTTAAATCTTCTGCAAGATTTATGCAAGCATATTTTTCTTATCAAGATGCACTCTCTATTCTCTTTCTCATTTCATTCTTTCCACACATCTTATAATCATCAACAAAACGGTTTTCAATAGACAATATATCTTAACCATTAGAACCACTCTTCTTACTTGCATTATGTCGACTTGGTAAGGCCGATCAAAATCAATTTTCAAAACTGTTCAAAAAAAATCTTTTAGATAAAATATCGTTTGAATCATATTAATTTGTTTTAGAATCAAATGTCTTCTTTCGAATAACTGATTTACTTCAATCATTTCTACAACTTAATCCATTCATATTTAAGTTTTGTAAACATTTAACAAATAGAAACTATAGTTTGATCGAATTGAATAACGATTTCAAATCCTTGAAGAAGATTTCAATTAGTCATGGTTTTGTTTTATTAATCAATCATGAACTGAACCTTATTATGTGAAAACCAAGTTCCTATTGCCTGGATGACAAAAAGTTTGTGTAGTAGTAAATGTGTTAATTGCACCAAAGTATGCATATTAAACATTGACTAATCACTAATTGCAATTGATGTTGGCAAGTTGATTCTACTGAGATTATATGACTAGTTTTATGTTGTCATTATGGCAACAAAGTCATATAGAGTGTTTGACAGTAAGTTCATAAACTTTGAAGATCATAATTTGGATAAGTATAGAAGACAGTGCAGACAGAGATATACCCATCGATCAGAGAAACAACGCACATGCATATGATTGAGTCATGGTCTGCGCCTTTGAATATAAGCTTTTGGATATTGTATTATGCTAAATCTACACATGCATGTTCAGATATGTCAGGATGGTGAAGTTCCAACAAGTCTAAGTGCCACTAGCAGTTCAGCAGAATAGAGCATGGAGCCGACTACAATTTTTTATTAGCATGTATTAATTTGTTTTGTAATGGCTATGCGCCTATTGTAATATGTTTGTAATAATGTCTTTATCACTCATGTAAACACGCTTAAGCCAATTAATTTGGAAGCATTGTGAATGTTGATTTTGGGCCGACTAAGTTTTAGTTTTGGTTGTGTCTATTAATGCATGTATATATACTTGATATACATTTTTGTATTGGAATGATGTACAAAAATAGAAGAGAAGAGATATGTGAAGAAGAGCACTATGTATGAAATCAGTATGAGATAGAACTTACAAGAGGTTAGAGCATCAACGCACAAACAAAATTGATTAGACAAAAGTGTCATAACAATAGTTCACCTTTCAGATATTGTGTGTATCTATTCTCAGGAGGTTGTAGCCTTCTTATTGAGCAATGAGCTCTAGCAGTGTGCCATCCACCTTTAACAGGGTTTGTAAAAGAATCCTAACAGGGTCATTGTACTCAACATTTTAATGACTGCTCCTAACAGGGCAAAGGAACTCTAACAAGTTCATAAGACTAGTGCAATTATTTGTGGGTACTTATTCTCACCGGGGTTTCCCTCTGATCAAGGTTTCCCCATAAACATATCTTGTGTTATGTGTTATGGTTGATATGATTTGCTTATTAAATTTGTCATTTATTTATTGGGCTAAGTTTCAAGTTGCTGAAATATAATAAATTGTTGAACACTGATTCACGCCCCCCTCTCAGTGTTCCCATTCCTAACAATTGACATAAATGAAAAACATAAATACCAAGCATTCAAAAAAATCCCCCTTGGCATTGATGTCAATTCTTGTAGTAGTGCTCCCCCATTCAAAGATAATCCAGAATCACATTTGCACTAATACATTAGCATCTCATATCATATTAAAACAAAATGTTTCACAACATTTTCATCATATTTATCACACTCACCATATCACCATACTTGTACCTGCATTGCGCTTTCTCCCCCTTGACATCAATGACAACGGAGACTTACCAAAGGTTTCAAACTTAGACAAAAATAGGCATGAAAGCTCCCCTAAACCTATCGCATACTGATGAAACTATGGAAGAGATGAGAGATAAAGAACCCACAATGACATTCTTAATCCTTCAAACACTTCCTTTGGTAGAGGTTTAGTAAAGATGTCAGTCAACTTATCAACAGAAGGAAAAAATTCCAAAGCAACATTATCATTCAAAACATGCTCCTATATGAAATGATAACAGATATCTATATGCTTTATACATGAATGCATAACTATATTCCTAGAAATACTAATAGTGCTTTGATTATCACAAAAAATAGGAACCGGGGTAGGAACAACCACCTTTATATCTGACAAAGTTTATACCATCCAAAGAACCTGTTGATAACAAGAACACGATGCAATATATTCAGCCTCTGCAGTAGAAAGAGTAGTGGTTTCCTATTTCTTACCGTACTAATACACAAGTCTGTTACCCAAAAAGAATGCTAATACATAAGTACTTTTCTTGTTATCAAGACATCCAACCCAATCTGATTCACTATAAGAAAAAAATCTGAAATCATCATGTTTAGGATACCAAAGACCATAATCTAAAATGCCTTTCACATATCTAAAAATCATCTTAACTGAATTAACATGAGATTATTTGGGAGAAGATTGAAATCGTGTTAGAAGACACAACTTACATAATATCAGGTCTTGAAGTAGTTAGATAAAGAAAACAATAATTCATAGATCTATAACTTGTTTGATCAACATTGGGTGAATCACCAGTTTTAGAAAGTTTACATCCGGTTACCATTGGTGTTCGCATGGAATTACAATCTAACTCATTTGACTCCAAAATATGACAAAACATTTCAACAAAAGATGCATAATTAGATGTATCGTCAAAAACCTATGATATTTAATGTGAAATATCAATGAACACATTTGTGAGAGTTCTGAAAAAACATATAGATCGTTGAAATTCTGACAAACATTGGGTATAAATTAAAAAAATGAAATTATGACTTATGGATATGAAATAATAATATATATTAAGTCACAAGCTTATGAAAAAATCTCTCTCATTAGTCATTGGTGTTAATAGCACTAAGGCATAAACAATTGAGAAAATTCCTCCCCTCTAATTCTACATGAGCCATTAAGGGCCCGTTTGGTGCATGGAATTAATTTATCCAGAATAGGCCTATTCTAGAATAAGGACCTATTCTCAGATTAATTAATCCTAAAAATGAAAGTTGGAATAAGGTTTGGACCTATTTGGTGCACCTATAAGATGACTGGGAATCAATCTATTCTGCGTTTGGATCCCATAATGTGGAATTGGAATAAGGATTATTTTTCATTTTTTAAATTAATTTGAACAATATGTATTTTTAACTTATTAAAAAATTATAATTATAAAAATTAAAAAAAATTTCTTACAAATTTTAATTTTTGAACTTATCATTTTTGTTGTTGGTTTTTTAATTAAAATATATATGTATTTTTAACTTATATATTTTTAAATTAAAATATGTATTATTAACTTTAAAAAAAAAAAGATTATAAAAAAAAAATATTTTCTTACAAATTTTAATTTGTGAACTTTTATCAATTTTGTTGCTCTTTTTTTAATTTTTAATATTTTTCTAGCCAAAGTCATATCCAAGTAAAAACTAAAAAATTGGCATGACAACATTATAAACAAGTTACCACATATATAAAAAATTGACATGACAACATTATAAACAAGTTACCACATATATATAGTACTACATCGTGAACCAGTTACATGTCCACATTTTGTCTCAAATTAATTGGGATACATTCAAAGTTCATCTTTTCATATGGTCCCAACAAAAAAACGCAATTAAAATACAAATAAATGCAATTAAAATGTTGTGACGCCCTCGTAAAAAATTTATTTCAGCCTTCACCATTGACATGATCTCAGCCATAGCCGCCTCTCGAGAACACAAGCTACACTGATGAGCTTCATCGACAACAGGGGAAAATGGGTGGACATATGCAGATGACATATCATCTGCCCACCTAAAGTAGCCACAACCATTTTCACCCTGCAATACCAACTCTACATTACTTCATACTACGATGAATAGTATCTACATTATTTATAAACATAAAATACATTACCACTACCAACCTTCTTGCTAAGTGGAAAACTCCAAAAATTTTGCTCAGGGTTCTTATCCATGTGCGAGGTTTTCAAAATGCAAGGCCCTTAACCACACCCACAGTCTGGCACATTTAGCACAACCATTGATATCCCCCACAAAACTGTAAAAAAAAACTCATGTAACAATGCTCAAGTGTAGGTGCAAAATATGACTTAAAAAACTATATTGATAATCCCTTCAGCACACTAATAATGAATTGGTAATCCTATCCAACAACGATAATGCCCAGAAATCTAAATCCCCAAAGATGAGGTTCTTTTTATTCTAGTCCAATTTTGAGGTCTAGTTTTATAGTAACTTTTACATGGAGCATTTGTATGGTGGTGAAACGTTCCCTTCTAGAAACTTCAGCATGTGCAATAAAAATACGAAAGAATAAAAAGTAAATTCTGAATAGACCATATTTGAAATGATCCATATGACATACCTACATTGATATGGGAATGAAAGAGAATATTATGTGGATTGGAATCTTTTTTAATTGGAATATTATTTAAATGTTTTCTATAACTTATAATATTTCAACACGCAAACTGGCATTACTCACCTATCTTGACGAGTGCAACAATCGATATGAATATGAGATCAATCTGACAGATCCTTCAATACAACCACCACTTTATTTCAAATAGAAAAAGCTTATACAACTGGCAGTCCATGGAGAGAATTATATATATTTTTAAATCCTCCAATGCAATCAATGAACACATACACCATTCCAAAAATTAATGAACACATACACCATTGTTTTTTAATCCTCACATACACCATTTCCATTTACCAAAAATAGATTAAGGTCAACACAAACAATTCCCCAAGTTCAAATATGTATTGCAAAATAAAATTTTCATATGGTTGTATTGCAAAATAAAATTGTCATTACACTTTTAAAGATAGTTTTAAGAAAACTATAGACTACCAAACTTTCTTCAAATGTATGTGACCCTCTGCGATTCACTCATTATAAAGAACCCCTTTTCTCTTCCAGGTTTAACCAGAAAAGTGTCATATGCATCAACCAAGGTTTCTTCACTAAGCCCAGGGATTGCTTTTAGTGCAGTGTATACTTGTTCATAGACAACATTCACTTCAGATGCATCCATTTTCATAGTTTGAGTCTCCCTCATGTCGTCACCTATCTTACCTATGGTTTCACATATGGCATCTAAAGAACCTGCCATGCTAGAACGCTTCCTCTTTGGCCTCTTTGATGACATTGATGAGCGATTCCCACTCCAGATGTAGTAGATTGAGTGGGTACATGTGTAGGGATATCATCATCATTCAATCAGCAACACTTTCAAAGGTGCAATGATATCCTCCTCATAATCGGGATCAAAGCTGTCATTTACAAAAATCCCTTCTTCAGTCTCTAGAGGTGTTGCAGCTGTGTTGCTTTTGGCTATGTCATTGCCCACAATGATGGATAACTCATTGAAGTAGTAAAAGGGCTGCCTCTTAAACACCTTGGCATTTTTGAAATCTTTTCGCTGCATGTTGGCATAATGGATGAATTAATTATTTGTATTTGGTTGGTAACTTGTTAAGATAGATTAACTTATAACGAAATTTTTTAAAGAGAATTTCACCTTCAAGAGCTCCTCCCAAACCTTCTCATCAATGTCCATACATTGAGTACTCTCATTCCATTCAAAACCACTTGTGTTTTTCAACTCTTTCATAGTTCTGTAATCTCATTTCCATGTTTTGAGTTTGTTCTTACAATTTTCCTTTGTCAAAGTCATCTTCATTTCTTCATTGAACCTCTTTTCAATAGCAGTCCAAGCTTCCTTTTTGAATCTGCCTTCAGCTTTTCTTCCCAGCTGAACTTGCTCATGGAGCAAGTTTAGAAGCTTTCTTTCCATATCTTTGTTCCATACAATTCTGGTACAAGTAGTTGCATGGCTGGTTTGAACAACATCGTTGTCCATGCCATGGCTCATTTGAGAAACATCATTGTCTATGCTTGTCAAAAGGTCTATGAATGATATTGCTGAATCACATGAACATTTGGAGACAAAACTGAGTTAGCAATTAATACAATAGTGTTCAGCATTGGTATATAATTATGGAAATTGGTATATACAAAGTAAAATATATCTGCTAGAGCTTGTGTGCAACATGATCATGATATCTTACGACATGATTAACACACAGAACAGGAAAAGAATTCAGTGCCAGTCACTAAAAAATTCTTGAAAACTAACTCAAAGTAACATCACCTTCTTACAAACTTTCAACTTTATACGGGCAAGAACATATTAGTGAATTCCAGAATAATTCAAAACAACAGTCCACAATTGAGACATGCTCATTATGTCATTGCACAAGCTATTTAGGTTAGATAAAACAGAGCCCAAATAAGCATTGATCCCTGATCAACTACTTTCTAAGCAATCACCTTAAATATGGTAAATTCATAAGAGACCATTCAAGTTAAAAGACCATTAAATTCAAGTAAATTCATAAGGCGACTGATCCTTGAATGGAGTATGTAAGTTGATGCACAACTTAGATATTATATCAAATGCAACTAACTATTTTAAGAATCCTCTGTAAGAAAGATCTAACAATTAGGAAAAGAAATGAGTCCAAAAAACTCCTTATTTTGGTATATTAATCATAGAAACAAAAAAATAGTGGTATTGCTCAATATTTGTTCAGATACCCAATCCACATTTGTACAAGGGAGGTGAATAATGGAGTATATAGTACCAACTTAAGACAAACCATGGCATCTTTTGGTTTCAGCCAACCAATAATCAACTAGGTTAACAAGTGCATATCTACATTAGCATTTGTCATCTCCTTGAATGGAGAAATTCTTAGTTTTTGTAATTAGATTAGATCATGATATCTTACGACATGATTAACACACTAAACATGAAAATAATTCAGTGCCAGTCACTAAAAAATTCTTGAAAACCAATTCAAAGTAACATCACCTTCTTATAAACTTTCAACTGTATACCAGCAAGAACATGTTAGGAATTCCAGAATAATTCGCAGCAACTGTCCACAATTGAGACATGCTCATTATGTCATTGCGCAAGATATTTAGGTTAGATAAAACAAAGCCCAAATAAGCATTGATTCCTGATAAAACTACTTTCTAAACAATCACCTTAAATATATATGAGGATCATTTCTCTAAAGTGCGACTAAGATCGAGATCTATAGTCTTCCCACATCCTTCTTTCTATTTCATCTCAAAACATCCCCTAGTCATCTCTATCACACTAAGTCAAACCATATGTCTCAAGCCATGGTACATCTATTCCATCACGATTGTCTTCATGTTCACATTCTTCTTCCGGTGGAAGGCTATCCTCTCTCACAATGAAGTTGTGTAAAATGAAACATGCCAAAACAATCTTGGTTTGTGTCACAGTTTTTACAAGATGTTGAATGCTTCAATATAGGAAAATGTTGCTTCAAAATGCCAAATGTACGCTCTATTGTATTCCTAACTGACAAGTGTCTATGGTTAAACAATTCTTGTGTTGTGTTTATGGGGTTTTCTCTTACAAATTCCTTTAGATCGTAACATGTACACCTATAAGGAGCGAGAAATCCTGGTGCATTTGGATATCCAGAATCGACCAAATAATATTTTCCTGCATATAATCAAGAATATTACTATAACACTGTAAAATTTATCATATGCAGGAATATGACAATCATAGTCTACATACCTTGGGGAACCGCAAGTGGATCCGATCTGGAGAGAGCCGAAGCTAGAACACGACTATCTGCAACAAACCCTTCCCAACCAGCAAGGACATATTGAAATTGGTAATCAAATGAACATACACCCATAAAATTTTGTGACAAGTTGCCTTTTCTATCGCAATATTTGGCTTGGAGGTCAACATCGACAGTGACTGGTAAATGGGATCCATCAATTGCTCCCACACAATCCTATAGTCAGCAAATGGATAATCCAATGAAAATGTGGAAACAAGATTAAGACTCAATCAAACAAATGTGTATGGAAAGGAGATTTACCTTGAAGTACAGGTTGAACCGGTCCTTCCCACTAATTTCTATAGGAGTGTTAGGACCAGGGGGTAGAAGATAATCTGCGTGGAGTGCTAAGATAGCCATCAACACCTTGTGGAAGTATCGGCTAACTGTCTCCCCTGACTACCCAAAGTTATGGGAAATCTTACGATTACGCAGATTGTGCCTAATGGTATGTAGGAACATCACAAGTTGTACTTATAATGTGATATTTTCCATATCTATGATGCTTCCTTTTTGCCTTAGAAGTTTTGCTAGTTGAAAGAAGGCTCGTCTAGTCATGCGTATTTGGTCATGACAATCCATGTTGTTGGAATGGATGATACGCTTATAAAAAGGAATTTCATCCCTTATGCGCTTACACATTTGTCTTCTCTCTTCATCTGTGAATGCCACTATGGCTACAAGAACGCATGCAAGAGAGATACTGACTCTCTTCTTCCTAAGAGCGAGACCTTGAAGGTGTGACTGTTTGGTAAGATCCATTACCTAAATGGCAAGAAAACTTAGTACTTGCATATAATTAAGCACAATGACAACTACAACAAAACAAAAAATTAAGCACAATTAAAACTAGAGCATAAGAGGAGAGTAGTAACATGCGGCTTGTCGAACACTAATTTAGCTAGCATGTAATGTGAAGTGCAAAGGTATAAACATGCAAATCTTCCTTCCTTGTATTTCTTTCCTATCTTGCTTGTAAAAGACCCTATGTGGAGGAAGAACCCTAGTGTATAAGTTTGGTTGATATCAACTAGATCTCTAATGACAACTGTGGAGGAAGAACCCTAGTGTGTGAAAAAGATGAATGCAAAAATGAGTTAAATGTGGCAATTAACATAAATTTTAGCAGAATTTAGGCATGAAAATAGATCCCTGAAAGTGTTGATATAGGAAACAATAAGCCAAAAGTAGCAATTGGCAAGCCAAAGGCCATCTCTGTACCACAAAATTTCTCCATGTTGTGGTGCCATGTGTTTCAAATAAAATATATCTAGAACATATGCCTTCCTTAACACGAAACGAGGTCAATGAATAGGTAAATTGTGAAAGGACATGTTTGTCTGAATCATCAAGAATCCTAAATATGACAACTTTTAGAGCTTACAATGATATTTCAAAAGAAAAGATAGGGGACAAAAAATACAAAAGACAACTTAGAATTAATACATCCAGACGATCAACATCTCAGCTCTTTCCGCCGCTCAATAAGATACTGACGATAATGAGAAATAATTAGACCTTTAAATTTACCACCTTCCATTATTGTTGGACTACTCTACCATAGAACTAGCAATTGAATTTGTGAAAAATTATTTATAATTCAAATGTAGTTTATTTGTTGTCCATATAATCACTTTGTTTAACAAATTATAAATCAATACTTTGTATTACCACCTATCCATATGCTCCACTTTTAGTATTCTCTATTCTAGAGTCTATCCAATCTATAAATCTATTTTAAAACTTAAGAAATTTACTAGTTGAAGAGTCTAAACTTTGACTACTGGCTGTGTAACTTGTCATCTCCTTGTCAAAATCATGTTTCTTGGATTTCTCTACATCTGATAATATTGTTGCTTCATGGGATTGTATCTTATGAAGCTGTGAGCATGTGACCACCACTAGTGGTAAAAAGATGGTAAGAATTGTTATTACAACAAAGAATCAAATCACAACAACTGAAAAATGCAGCCTATTTTCAAGTAAAATGAACACCATAACGAAGCTCGCTAGCACCAGAGCCATGACAAGAAAAACATAGAAATTTTTAATCTCATTCTTCTCCTTCGGTGACTCCTAAATAGGCCTTATGAAAATCGTGAAGCTAAGCACAACAGTAGTAGGGAGAGTAGCAACTAGAAGTATAAGAAAGTTGGGATTGTCTCCATTGACAACCAGGTATATTTGAGTGATGATTGCTCCACTCAAACCTACAAAACCCTTTAACAATCCAATAACCAGCCCCCTACCCCCTGCCCCCAAGGAAATTCTTTACACAAGTAACAATCACAACAATGTTTATAAATGTCATGGAGCTGCCCCCAATTAACTGATATAAGTAAATTTGCCACTTTGCTGGCCTGGCTACTCTTCCTGTCACAGACAACCAAATCATCATATAGACACTACTGTTCATGACTGAACCTATGCCTAGGACCAAGAACATACTTGTTGCAATTTTTTAACATGTTTTAAATGGATGACCAAATAAGGTGCACAATGAATGACTAACTATTAACAATTAATAGATATCAAACTAAGTGGGCTGTAGACTGGGCCTTCCAGTTGTGTCACCGCTACAGTTCAAACTACAAATGTTGTTTAAAAATAGCAGAGCGTCTTCATCGCCCCCTCTACCATTGCTTTAATAGAGTTTATATTTGAAGCCAATTGATTTGTTTTCAAACCAAAATTAAAATTAAAATCACTTTTCAATTTAGAACTTATTTGAAGGAGAATCAAAATGAAAGCTCACGCATAGGCAAGTGTGAATATGAAAATATAAAAGCACAAACAGTGCCCAATGGCTGTATAAAACCAAAGTGTGGAAGCACATAGCCAACATTTGCCAACTGAGAGTTTGAAAATAGTGTATGGAAATCCATCAAAGTATGAAATGATGGTTGTAACATTTGGAACATGGAAAACACAAAGGCACGTGATTCTGGATTGGGTAAGGTTGTTGAAGTGTTTTAGATGTTGCGAGGTAAATACAAATAGTAAAACAAAGACTTATCTTGCGCGCATAGTGAAGGAAAAAACAAAATGGGTCTTAAATTATCAGCAAATGCAACTGGCGGATGTGGCCTGTGCAGAGGCAGGGGGCTTTGGAACAAGCATAAGCATCCATCGAAGGTGCAAGGCGATAGTGGTAACTATCAGAACATGAAGGATAGGAGAGATGGATCGCAAACTGGAAAAATACTCTGTTGAAAATTCTTTTAAACTTTAAAGCAAACCCAAGAAGTGTGCGCACAATGTGATTAGATTTTGAAAGGCTTTAAAATCCTCAACCAAAATCAAGCTGCAGAAACATAGCCTGCAAGCAAGGACATGGGCAGACATTTTGAAATATGAAAGGGAGATCACACAATAGGTTAGGGTATTCATCAAAGATTAAAGGACATACACGCAACATAAAATAGATTTACATATAAGGCTTTAGAAATTTTCAACTTCATTCACTTTGCAGACAAAATCCCACACGAGTATGGGAACTTTCAAGCAATTGCAGTTCGTAGTTCCGTGCTTGTGTGTGCTATCAAAGCATCAGAACAAGATATAGATCTCCATCAACGCTGAATAAATTCAACTTGTCAATATAAAAACTGATAAAAGTTATTGCCATCCCCTGCAAAATTAACGTAGGCCACAGATAAACCGACTTCATTGTCAGTTTATACTACAACTCGTAGTTGTTACTACAAATCACATAACCCCCCAAAAAAATGTAACAGAAACCCTAAAACCCAAACTCAACCATTCTTCATAAAAAATTTATACGTGAGCACATAGAATAGGTGGACAGTTAAGATTCTATTGTCATAAATCTAAGCGTACAAATTCAAAAAAAATCCCACTCAAACACCCTCAAAATGTTGTAAACAATATATCAGCTGCTAAAAATATGAAACCTCATGAAAGCAAACACAATAAAAATCAGAAGAGACAGTACTATCGAGAGCAAAAGAGCAGGTTTACTTACAATGAATGCAAGAGAAGGATTGCAGATGTTTTGTGGGTCGTCTTCTATAGCCTGCACATCGTAAATGATTGTCAATCAAATGGCAGAAATGACTGTCGCAGAAATAATTTTCCCAGAAAACCTAAAAAACCGTTATGCAATGATTATTTTTTCTTTGATAAGGCCTCTATAAAAATGACTTTAATGACAATGAAAAGAAAATAAAGACAAGAAGTAGGCATGTAGTATGCTTAAGATGACAATGCAAGTTAGTATTGTAATTAAGATGCTTGATATTAGAATAATTATACCATATGAATATTCCTCACTTTTAGCACATTACACATCTTTAGGATATTCTTTTTGAAATTGACAAGGAATGCTCTTAACTATGATAACATAACACACGAATTCACACAAAATTTTACTAGGCCAACTCACAATAATTAGAAGAAAAAGGTGACAACCTGCAATTTAGAACTTTGAGATTTAAAAATTCAAGAATCCACATATATGAAAGTCCCTAGTCAATTCTACACTTGTAAATCTAAATTATGATAACAAATTTTAAAATCTAAAACCAATTCTTAAAAATAATTGACAATGAAGTCAAACTAAAATAAAATTATGAACCTAATTCACCATAATAACATATTACTTACAAACTTATTATTACATAAAAATAATCTAATCAAATAAATTAATTTATTATTTAGTTTGGCCCTTACTCTAGGTGAGACCATAATGGGGGGGCACATCCTCGGCATTAACACACAACGTAACCTTTGCCACCATATTCGTCGCCCATGTAACCACCAAACCGTAGCTGTCGTCACCTCAATACCATAACCTTCACCACCATGTTTACCACCTCCTAACCACCACCACCATTGTAGCTGCCCCTCATCACTGTCAACTCTACCACCCACGTTTATCGCCTCCATAACCATCACCACGTAACTGCCACCATCTCTTCAATCTCCTTCACGTCCCTCTTACTCCTCCTCTTCTCCTCCATCTCCTTCACATCTCCTTTCTCCTTCTTTCTCTTTCCTCCTCTCCATCCTTCGTGAGGTTTAAACCTTCATGATACTATTAATAGTGTCACTTTTTCACAATTGCCATAAGATCAACTCCAATAAATCAATTTATTATTGCTACATAAAATCAACCTAATCAAATAAATCAATGCAAAATTAAAAATCTCTCCATTAATCATTTCCAAAACTAAACCTTTACAAATTAAAAAAAGAACAAAACAAAACACCTTTTGTAACTAAACTCTAACTGAACCTTATTTTGATCTACCATGATTTTTCCTTTGAAATTTATAGAGGGAAAAAAGGTTCAAAATCTATTTCATTCAAATTAGAAACATGTAAGTGCAATTTTCCAAGGTTGGGGTCCTCGAACTCTCCACACAAATTATAATTTCATTTCTTTTTGACTGAAAAGTACATTCACCAAAACGTAAATTCCCACAGGCGAATCGATGATAAATTTGCACTTAGAAACATGTAAGACCAATTTTCCGGTATTGACTAAATAGCAGACTAAAACATAAAACATAATAAGGAAGTTGAAAAAAAAACTAAGTGTCCCCCTTGGTAAGAAATACGTTTTAGTCTGCTGCATAGACGTTTCCCAATTTTCCAAGGTTGGGGTCCTCGAACTCTCCTCACAAGTTATAATTTCACTTGTTTTGAGTGAAAAAGTACATTCATTAAAACGTAAATTCCCACATAGGCGAATCGATGATAAATTTGCACGGACTTTAACAGATTTCGAAATCAATGCTATAATCGGGCATATTAAAATCCTTATTCACTGTACTATTTTGTCCAGTGGATATTTCTGAATCAATTTTGTGGTGATTTTGGAATAATTTTTTGCGGTGAATATTGAGCAGAAACCATGGTATCGGGGAGTAAGATCAAGGCATTAGACTTTTACAGGTAAATATAATTTTGAACTCTTCTGTAATTTATTCATTTTGGGAGTAATATCAAGGCTTTAAACTTTTACAGGTAAGTATAATTCTGAACTCTTCTGTTATTTATTCATTTTGGGAGTAATATCAAGGCTTTAAACTTTTACATGTAAATATAATTTTGAATTTCGCTGTTATTTACTCATTTTTTAAAAGTTCTGAAACAGAATATTTCTAGCTGTTATATTCTAGTGCACCTATTTATACATGTATACACGGAATATGCTTTTATTTATTTCTTGAAATTATGCTTTTATTTATTTCTTGAAATTAATTTTATATGTACTTACTGTAAAGAATACAAATATTTTTGATACTGTGTCCGCTGTGAGGTTTGGTTTTGAAAATGTGCCAAATTGAGATTCGATGTGATTAGTGGATCGATCTCTGTGGAGATCATTGATTATGCATCCAAGTTTTTATGACTAGACTGCTTCTGAGAGAAACTTGTAATCGAAATTTTAACCATAGACCTTGTGAAATCTACTGTCACGAGAAGAATGTGTATTGGATTCCACATATGAGCTCCACGTATAGTGAGCCCTTATATTTTTCAGAAATGGTTAAATTTTTTTCTCTAAAGCCTTGGAGAGCATGATGAGAAATAGTTCTAGTGGATTTCAGCTATTCTTATTTAGAGTTTACATTCATTGATCCCGGGTCTAGGTTTTAGGACACAGTCTGATGGATGGGGTCTCAGCTTCTTCTGTTTTTTTATTAATAGCGGGAGCGCTCGATTCCAGCGTCCGAACATAGTATCATCATTATCCTTCAAATGCGGAATCCCTGCAGTTGAAATTGCAAGGGGCTGCTACAAAGAAAGGCTTGAAGTTTGCAGCTTCCACACAGAAATTTTGTGTTTTTGCGGGGGATAGCGGTTTTCATTTGGTTAATGCTCTACTGGTCCTCTGGTTGGGGAGAGATTTTAGGCCAGATGGCAGCTACGACCATTTAGTAAATTATCCAGTCCATGAAGGTGTTTTCAGAGCAGTAATCATTGGTTATTGCTGCGAAAATTTTAGAGATCTCGCAGATTACATTGTCCTTTTCTACTCTATAAGGTTCTGCTCTCCTACAGAGAGTTTGGAACAATACGAAGCAATGCCAATGCCAGTTAAGACAAACATTTAACATTTAAGAAGTGATGTTTGGCAATAAAATTCTACTCAGGCATATGCTGCGAAGCTTTAGCCCCTGTCTGAAAGCGTACCCATAAACTTTCCTGCTAAAACATACCCTCTCATTTTTTAAGGAGAAGATTCCAGTTCTTTCTGTAGTACTGGTAAATCTTTTATAAGACCGTTTATGCACAGAAAATAGGAGCTAAATCCCGTGTATATTGAGCAAGTGCCATCTGCTGTTACAGCTAGAAAGCCAAGTCGAACTTGTTCCATTGGCTATTTAGGGGTTGATTTCAAAGGAGTACAAGTTTTGTACCATATAAACAAGATCAGCCAATCATTCTTGATTAATGTGAACAGGCCATTGGATACCACTTGGCCATCTGGAAAACACAATAGCAATCAGCACAAAATCTGAATGCACCACATCAATAGTTTTGAGTCCCGTAGAAGTAAATATCTTTCTTGGGAGTTTCTTAGCATACTGAGAGATAAATATAATATATGGAGTAAATTGGGAACCTTAAAATGCAGTAAAAGTTATATAAAAGAAAGAAGAGAGACAACTTATGTTTTTAACATTCAAAGACATCCTAATTGCATAGAGAGTAAGAGATTGAATTTAAATAGAAGTGTATGAATTTTGAAATATGCATCGTTCTTAACAATTTTGAGATCGCTGATTACAGATAATTGCATTATAATCTCTTTAACAATGTTAATAAATAATTTTGTCAGCATGATAATGAACCCTTAATACTATAAAACACAGCTAAGTTAAATACAGCCTGTTAACCCTACCATTCTTCTTAACTTTAAAGTCCAAGAGACTAATTCATACACAAATTGGTAACTATGGTTGACAGTCTCCCCAACCTCTTCAAACACCTCTTTAATTTTCAGCAGTGGCAACAATCATGTCTGGCATTTCAGGATGGCAATATCCTGTCCAATCAATGTTCAATATTTATCATTTCAATCAGCAACATTTCCTATTATGTTGATAGCAGTAGTGATGCCCATATTTGATCAATTACTAATACTGATGCTACTGAAAACTGTACCTATCAAGAATGATACAGATCACAATAATGACAGAATGCTACTAATCAGTGATCATAGGAAGGTTGCAACTCAGAGAAGGATAGTTGTGTCAAAAGACTATAATGATCATAGCAATCACAACTGGTACAACATTATTAACAGCTGATATGTAACAATGGAAATTACCGAACAATCACATTAATAATGCATTTATATTTACAGATACGGTAATGACAACAATATCCATTGATAAGTAGAAAGGACAGCAAGTCAGCCACAGCACTAACTTCTGTCATGCAATAATAATGACATTGATAAGTAGAAATCACAGCTGATAGCACTAACATTTGTAAAGAAATAAGGACAAGTCAAATGATAACATAATCATTTGACAGTTTTGTCTAGAAATGACTATGCGCATGAATCTTGAATAATGACAGCAGTGTTAACTGTTATCTAATGCAACAACTTGATAATCACTAATCACGATCACAGGCATGTTCACTATTCACAAGGTTTTCAAACTCAATTATACCGAGTGTCTTCACAACTGTAGATGACTATGTTCATTTTTTAAATAAAAAGCTGAAACAACAATCATTGCCATTGTCTATGGGCAACAGATCTAACTGGTATTCAAGGCAGCTTGAAATGTTAATAGCTGCTTACATTGTTGAAAACTTGAAAGTGTGTAACATGTTTATAAAGTTTCAGGATAGAACGATTGAAAAATTGCAGTTCTGATGCTTATATAGGAAAAACAAATAAAAGCTAATTTATTGTGATATTGCCAATAATATATTGCCGATAAGATCAGTGTATTGGTGAAAATTTCGGTCAAAGAAATTTTGTTTGAAAAAATTGCAATATTTTCAAGAAAATTTTGGGAATTCTGCCAAGAAAAGAAATATTAAAATATTGCCATATTTAAAGATACTTGCTTGGACGTTTTTGACACCAAATGCCACATCAATGCAAGTGCCATATCAGCATGCAGACGACATAAGTTTTTGGCGAAGGTTAAATTGGTGCAAATTTAGTATTTATGGGCCAAAACTTTAAAAGGCCATAGCCTCACCATGCAAAATCATTTTTAGCCCCTTCTTTTCCATTTTACACAATTTTTTATCCCCTATTTCAGTGGTGTCGCTTTTATCAATTCAACCTGCATCAGGAACACTAGATTCAATGGTATCTAACTTCAACCTAGACAAGCTTCACAGATTGATTTATGCTTCATGGATGATCAAGTTAGAGGGTTATCTTAAAATTCAGGGACTATGGGTGCGCAGCGCTTGAGATAATCTACCCCCCAAGGACATAGTTAAGCTGAAGATCAGGGAAAGACAATACAAGAAAAGAATCCATGAATTATCACAGTACTGTGGGTGATATATTTCACTACCACCGCATCAAAGAGATTGATCCAACCAAATTATAGGACAGGTTAAAAGAGCTTTTTCTGTATTAACAACACTTCCCAAATCAATTGATTAAAAATAGTAATTTGGGCAATCAAGCTTTTGGATTTTGATTGTTTTGAAGGGTTTCTTTTGCAATTCAACATAATGCACAGTGAGATTAGGGTCGTAGGAGGGAAAGACATGAAGGATTAAGAATATGTGAGTATTTCTCTAAATAATCTCTCATCTGATTGTGAAAGCTCTGTCTACATCTCTTCATTGAAAATTATAGTGATCCTTCATTTGAGGAAGTATGTCAAACTCTCACCCAGTTTTAGGCCTCCTCGTGAATGATATTAACAAAATATCTTTGGCACTAGAATGTGAGAAACGTAATATTTGGAGGGAGGATGGAGGCTCCTTACCTCCTCTGCGAGTGCTATTCAGAGCCATGTTTTGTAATGGTTTTAGTTCTTTTTAATGTTTTGAATGTCTCCATATTTTGAAAATTCCCCTTTTAAAATATAAATCTGCTGTTTCTAAATTATTCTTTTTAATTTTTATTTTAGATTGAATCAACGTTTTTTTGGTACTGTACTTTTGAATTAATTAATATATATTTCTACTTTAAATTATTTATGTTTTTTAAAAGCTATTATAAATTTTAAAATTGTTTCACAAGTTCATAAAGAGCATTTTTTTTAATAATAACGCAACTATATTTGTAAGGACTGTCAGCAGAAGTCACCCTTTTATCAAATTATATTCAAATTGAAATGTACTACTTGGTTAATCTTTTGTTCCTTTCTGTGGTCCAGAAAGAGGAGAATAACAGTTATAAATATGGAAATATTCCATTTTATAGTTTTCTTGTATTAGACATTTTATCAATTGTTTCTGTTTTATGCCTTCAGAAAGTCCATTTGATGAAATTGATATACAAATATATTTATGTATTACTGCAGAAAAATTCCTCGAGATCTAACGGAGGCATCTTTTTCCAGGGCTGGTTTATCCATAATTGCAGCAGTTTGTATGATATTTCTCTTTGGAATGGTAATAAAATCTTGTGCATCAAGTTATCGGAGTACTTTCATTACTTTGACTTACGTCGCTGATTTTGAGAGTGCATAACTGTTTAGTCATTAGTGGTAATTGTTTGGTAACTATACCTTTCATAGTTATTAGATCAATAGGCATGCTGCATTTAGTTGCTTTTTGGATTGCTTTATGTGTGAGATTCTATGCATATTACTGTATGCTTTCATCATATTTTGTACAGTTTTATTTGGGTTCTGTTTCCAGTAGGCAATATATTTATACGTTTGCATGTTGATAGCAAACTATTTTACTTGTATTATGATCTGAGAGGCATGGGAAAGGAATGTGTTGCCAGTGTTGCCTATTTTATTTTATGCATATTACTGTATGCTTTCATCATATTTTGTACAGTTTTATTTGGGTTCTGTTTCCAGTAAGCAGTGTATTTATACGTTTGCATGTTGATAGCAAATCATTTTACTTGTATTATGATCTGAGAGGCATGGGAAAGGAATGTGTTGCCAGTGTTGCCTGTTTTTTTTCATCAGAACAATGTTTGATTTAACTTTATCTTTTATATTTTCAGGAATTGAACAATTACTTGTCAGTTAGTACTACAACGATTGTTATTGTTGATGGAAGCCAGGATGGAGAAAATTTACGAATTGACTTCAACATAAGGTATATTGAAGTCTAATAAAACTTGAGATACACTTGAAGTGTGTTAATATTTTTTTATATCTATTGGTGAAATTAAAGTGTATAAGGTTTTTCCCCCTTCTTGTTATTTTTTATTTCTTTATCTGCTATGCAAAGCATCTTGGTCTTGCATACCATGCCATTATTTTTTTAACAAAGTTATTGTATTGCCTATATTTTTTTAAAAATAAATTTCTTAAGTAGATTTTCTTAAATAGATCATCTTTTTTATACTTTGCTTCGATACTTGCTTTTTGTTAATTATGTTGTACGTAATGTGAATACTTGTTGATGGTGGATGCTGCAGAAATATTTACTGTTTTTTACAGCTTGCTTAATATTATATCATTAACTATGTCTAGTATATTGTGTAGGAATGGATAGCTTTCTCCAGTGCAAATGATTTATAGATTTTTCATTTCAGTATCTAAAATTAAACATTCAGTGTAATACTGCCTAATAATTTTTGTTAGAATCTTTGTCTTTGTTCTCAAGAGAATGCATGTGTAGATTTTCATGGACCATTGAAACATAATTTTGATCAATGTCTTAAAACTACACGTCACATTAAATTGAGAAAGATCAAGCCATTATATTGTGTCCTTATGGTAGAATACAATAAATTAACCATCTTGAAAAGTTAGAAGGGTGATTATAGATTTTTCTATGGTCTGCCACTTGTGCTTGTGAATGTTCCATATTTGCATGCTGCTTATGTAGTTCTAATCTTCATGATCTGGAATTTAAAATTTTCAAGAAATAGTTATGTTAACATGTAGAAGTATCTTACCTTTTTTCAGCCATCTGATTTATAATTTTTTATTTGTTTTGGTGATTGCTGTTGCAGTTTTCTAGCTTTGCCGTGTGAGTTTGCTTCAGTTGATGTGAGCGATGTTTTAGGCATGGTAAGTCATTTTCTATTCCATTGTCTGATTATTTAAACCAGGTTAGATTGACACTTAATTTTCTTACATTCCTTCCACACAGTCTTGATTCCTTTCTTCAAAGGTAAATAATGTTGAACAAGCCAAATAATTGAGATGGGGGTGAATAAGTTATTCACAAACAAATTTTCTTCACTTATGTTGATTCGGTAAATACTTAAACCAATCAGAAACTTATAACTGATAAAAACCATGAAAGCACAAAACCATCAACACAATGAGCACCAAAATTTACGTGGAAACCCAAACTGAGAAAAACCACTGAGAAACTAATTCTCATGAAATGAACACCGGTTATTGTGATTTTTACAAGGGCTCACTGCCAGTTTGCTCATTGCTGTTTGGCTCACTACCGGTTTGCTCATTGCTGTTTGACTCACTGCTGGTTGGGCTAACTACCCAAAAATAAGAAAGGCTAACTGCCGATACAAATAGGCTCACTGCCAACACAAGCTCATTGCCAGAATATACAAAATGAAAGTAGAATTCACCACTGAAGTCATTGTCACCAATACTGTGATGACCCCAGATTAGTTTAGCTACTTTATGCCAAGGTCTACATTAGATATTGAACTAATTTAAGAAGATATGTATTTAATTCATATTCCATAATGTTACTGACAACTAAATGATTGTAAACAGCAAAAAAAATCCATCTTTTAATCTTATTATTATTACTATAGCTTAGAAGGAAGCTTGAATTGTAGTAGGTTGCTTGGACACCAAACACAATGGTCCCCTCAAAGTTTATAGATCCAAGCCCTGGTCCAGAGACGCTGATCATTACCTATCTTGGAGATAACCCATTGGCTGGGTTTACACAGGCCTCTCCCTACATACACTTTCTTCTTCTAGCCTTAATAATAATAATTAAGGAATTACTAAATATGTCAATGGGCTGATAGAAATTGCTTGCTAATAATTAATCTGGGGTCATCGTAGATACTCTACAATATAGAAATGATATAACAGTCTACTACCGATTGCATCAACTCACACATAAATCAACACACAAATCTTCCCTTGTCGGATTCACATTCACTTCACATATAACTCGCATCCAAGTCTTCACACAAACAACTGAGATTATCGCTCTTCTTATACTGCTTGATGCCAACAACCAAGTCGGCTTAAACCGATTTGAAATAGGCCAAAACCTTGCTCAGTACAACACTCTTCACACAAATCAACACGCTACACAATCTCTGAGACCTTCGGTACCAACGGATAGGATTTATACGTTACAATTCAAATGCATTGATCAAAGCACAATGAACACGTCCAAGATAGGACCGAACCAAAACAAACATTCCACCATATGTTGCACACTGAAAGGGACCAACGTCGACACGAATAAGGATAAACATTTAAAGCACATCCTTCGGTGAACACTTCTATTAATACACCAATACCAACTACTGATACACCAAAGAGAACCAAATCATAAATGAACCACATCTATACGTCGGAGATGTTGACATCAATGACAACCATTAATGACAACAACAAGAATATCATCAACCTCACATTCTGACAATCTCCCCCTTTGTCGTTGATGGTAACATTCATCAGTAATAAAGAGAATAACTCACTGTCAAAAGATATTAGCATCAAAATTCTTTGTCACTCTTCTCCTAACTATTCTTCTCCCCCTTTGACAACAATGACAAAGGACCAAACTCCCCCTTACTAACTCACTCTGCTCCCCCTGAGAGGAAGCCGCCAAGCATTGATCCAAAAATGATTAAGCATGCAATTCACTGGACCAATGCACACACCATTGCATTTACTGAACACTAGGAAGGGGCAGAACGCCCAACTTCCCCCTGAGATACTCAAAATTATCCTTGCACAAAGGTTTTGTAAATATGTATGCTATCTGCTCATTTGTAGGCACATACTCAAGCTTGACTTCCGTTTCCAATACCTTCTCTCTCCAGAAATGATACCTGATAGATATATGTTTTGTTATGAAATGCTGGACTGGATTCTTTGGAATATTTATAGCATTGGTATTATCACACATGATTGAAATCAACTCATCAAAAGTTATACCTATATCCTTCAAAGTCTGTTTCATCCACAATACCTGAGTACAACATGAGGATGCTGCAATTTATTTTGATTCAGTAGTTGATACTGTTACACAATCTTGTTTCTTGCTTGATCAAGCAACCAACCCAGAGCCAAGAAAATAAGCTCCTCCACTAGTACTTCTCCGATTATCCAAACAACTGGCCCAATATGCATTAGTATAAGCTGTCAACGTAAAATCTGAACCTTTTGTATACCATAATCCAAACTCTTTTGTTCCCTTCAGATATCTGAAAATCCTCTTTACTGCCATAACATGTGATTCTTTGGTTCTTGTTGAAATCTGTCTGCCAAACATACTGTATAGATAATATTTGGTCTAGTAGCAGTCAGATACAATAGTCTGCCAATCGTTGATCTTTACTTCCTTGCATCAGCTTTCGGTGAATCATTTTAGTCAACTTACTTCCGATAACCATAGGAGTACATACTGGTTTAGAACTCTCCAAACCAAAGTTCTTCAACAATTCCTTGACATACTTGGACTGAGAAATGAAAATTCCTTTAGTCTTGTGATTTACCCGCAACCCAAGAAAGAAATTCAACTCACCAATCATGGACATCTCAAATTCCTTTTGCATATTCTCTGTAAATTTCATGCACAAGTCATCCTTTCCTCCAAAAATTGTTAAAGTATTGTTCGTTCATGTTTAATAAACGACGAGACAATCATAATATATATATATATATAATATAATAATTGAATATATATTAAATTAAAGATATAATATATATTATATGGTCATGAGTGAAACCATAAATATATATATATATATAATATAATATAAAATAAATAAATAAAGTAATGATATATTAGAATCGAATTAATCGACTTAATAGTCGAATACGATTATCGGCATGTATAAGTATTGTAGCTGTTATATATTAACAGTCACGATACTATCGTGACTGTTAGTATATAACAGTCACGGTAATATTGTGACTGCGTGATATTATTAAAACAGCTTTTCATTGTATGCGTTGAATATACAGTTTATCATATGCGGATTAATACATGCATAATAACGATAACCACATACTATACAATATGTTAGTATGAACAGGCATGACTCATCAATATGATGAGTCATGTCTTTTCATACTTACATCTTTTGGATTCAATATATATAGTCATTGTTTTTGTAGAATCAATCAATCAA
>MU227137.1:4339307-4357156 GCA_018584345.1 Thuja plicata
CTTGTTGCTTATGTTATTACTGGTTGAGTGATAATTGGTTAGGATCGACTCCCGAAAGGGTTTGTCCCGGATAGGGCCGGACATCTTAACACTTATATTATTACTGTGTAATAACTCATCTGGATTGAGCCAGATATCATGATATGAAAAGTTCTATTAAACTCTCTCTCAAGAGGGAGTGTTAAAGTATTGTTCGTTCGTGTTTAATAAACGACGAGACAATCATAATATATATATATATATGTATATATATATATATAATATAATAATTGAATATATATTAAATTAAAGATATAATATATATTATATGGTCATGAGTGAAACCATATATATATATATAATATAATATAAAATAAATAAATAAAGTAATGATATATTATTGAATCGAATTAATCGACTTAATAGTCGAATACGATTATCGGCATGTATAAGTATTGTGGCTGTTATATATTAACAGTCACGATACTATCGTGACTGTTAGTATATAACAGTCACGGTAATATTGTGACTGCGCGATATTATTAAAACAACTTTTCATTGTATGCGTTGAATATACAGTTTATCATATGCGGATTAATACATGCATAATAACGATAATCACATACTATACAATATGTTAGTATGAACAGGCATGACTCATCAATATGATGAGTCATGTCTTTTCATACTTACATCTTTTGGATTCAATATATATAGTCATTGTTTTTGTAGAATCAATCAATCAACAAGGCAATTGTATTCTACTACAGCAATCTAGTTTTATCTTCTGATCATAATTCCTTAACAAAAATAAGATCATCAACATAAACCACAACAATCAAAATCTTATCTGAATGAATTTTGTAATACAAATTACTATCTATCCAATCTGCCATACCAAGCCTTGGATTCTTGCTTCAATCCATACAATGACTTCTTCAATCTACACAAAACATTCAAATTATCTTTTGATCTGAATCCTTCCGGTTGTTCAATGTAAACTTCTTTGAGTACTCCATTCAAGAATGTTGACTTAACATCCATCTGATAAACCTTGAAATCTTTGAACGCTGCAAATGTAAGAAATATCCGGATCACTTCTATCCTGTCAATAGGGGCGTAAGTCTCATCAAAATCTATGCCTTCAATTTGAGTGTAACCTTTGCATACTAACCTTACTTTATTCCTTATTACCTTACTATTCTCATCCAGCTTGTTCCAGAAAACCCATTTAGTACCACTTACATTCTTGTCAACCGGTCTAGGTTTAAGTTCCCAAGTTTGATTCTTCTCTATTTGATTAAGTTCTTCCTTCATTGCTCTTACCCAGTTCTGATCATTACATGCTTCTTCCACAGTCTTAGGCTCAATTTCTGAAAGTAAACACAACAAAACTTGCTCTTGTGCTGCTCTACTTCTAGTAACAACTCTATTCTTGTCACCAATAATCTAATTCTTAGAATGATGTCTCTGTACACACCTTGGTATCTTAGTTGTAGATGTCGGAGCCTGCCTTGTCTCTTCCTCATTTTTCTTATCTTCCTTTCCTCTGTCCTTTGTATCAGACTCATTCAAGGTGTTTCTTAGGAGTCTTATGAAAATCTTCATCAACCTTCACATTCACACTTTCAACAATCTTATTCAGTCTCTTGTTGTAACATCGGAACACCTTGCTCTTCATAGAATATCCCAGAAATATACCTTCATCTGCTCTGTTGTCAAACTTGCCAAGATTGTCCTCATCTCTCCGAATGTAGCATTTGCTTCCAAAAATCTTGAAATACTTCACTGTAGGTTCTCTTCCATGCCATATCTCATATGATGTCTTGCCATACTTCTTCTGGTAAAGAACTCTGTTAAGTGTGTACACAACTGTATGTACTGCTTCTCTCTAGTAAACCTCCGGTAAACTTGCTTCCTTCATCAATGTCCTTGCTGCTTCCTGCATTGTCCGATTCATTCTTTCCGCTACACCATTCTGCTGTGGTGTTCTAGCTGCTGAAAACTGTCTCTTAATGCCATGTTTCTTACAAAAATTCTCAAACCCATCAGATGTAAACTCTCCTCCTTTATCAGATCTCAAACATTTAATCTTCCTACCACATTCATTCTCAACTCTTGCTTTAAAATTTTTGAACTTCTCAAATGTTTCTGATTTTTCTCTTAGAAATGCAACCCAAGATAATCTTGAATAATCATCAATGAAAAGTATTAAGTATCTCTCACCTTGTAAACTCCTTGTTCTAGTAGGACCACACAAGTTGGTGTGCATTAGATCTAGTAAACCGGTAGATGAATACTCTTTAGCCTTGAATGATTCTCTTCTCTGCTTTCCTTCCAAGTTATCAAAGTTGATGTGGCACATCCTCCGGTGGCAAAGCCAAATGTCATCATTCTAAGATAGTAAGCATTCTTCTGTAGCTCCTTCAAGTTGGTACATGTTCCTTCCTATCCTTTTTCCAACTGCAATCACTGCCCTAGATCTTTTTCGAATCTCACATCCTTCATTCTTGAACACATCATAGCAATTCTCACACATCTGTCCAACACTCAATAGATTGTGATGCAAACCCTTCACATAATAAACTTTGTTAGTGTTATGCTTTCCATCAAAAGTAATTGAACCTCTACCAACAATATATGATGCCTTATCATCACCATATCCAACAGGACCACCATCATATTTCTCAAGTGTTACAAATTTGCTTTTATCACTAGTCATATGATTTGAACAATCACTATCAATGAACTATTCGTTTTTGTTCCTTTTAACATACAAAGCAGTCTTAGAATTATCATCAATTTCCGGGCAAATGTTAGATATCGAATCCAAGTTTTTCTTCTTCTTCAACATACAATAAACAATCCCTTGTTTCCGACTCATCATTTAAAATATTAGCATCTTCATTAAAACATTAAGCTTTCTTATTGAACTTCTTGTTAAGTTGTGATAAGATTTGGAATAGAGGAAATTTTAATTTTTCTATCTTGTTTCCTTGATGTATGTATAGTAAAACTATAGTGCACTAGTGTTAGAATAATATTCTAACTTCTATGAGATTGCTTGTATGATGATAATGTAGATCTAAGAGAAAACTATGAACTTCAAATACAATAATGATATATTTCTTTACTTGAGAATACTTGATATGGATCTCTATTGTAACTTGTTGTAATACTTGTAGATTTTTGTATTTTCCAAGTTACTCTTTCAATGTGTATATATATGATAGAATGAGACATGTCTCCCGTAGGGACACGCCTCTACATGAACTCATGTAGTGACATGTCTCTTGATAATTATTTCAATCATTCATTTGTTACCGATAATATATACCATTGAACTGATCGATAATGATCGATTTACAACTTAATAACGATGATGCAAGATAGTCGATATAATAATCGACTCATATAATATATGACAGCAGCAGTCGATACTAATATCGATCCTCATAATATATATTGATACCAATGATGTGTATTGGCCGATAGTGGTTATCGGCTGTGATAACCACAGTCCATGTTGACTGTAATCATCACAGTTGATACCGACTATGCCTTTATTGATTCTTGCATTTTCGTTTATTGTTTGTTTCATTGATTATTAAGTTGATTCTCATAATCGACATTATAGTCGATGTCACACATGAAATCTTGTTTAGTGTATTATCATCATTATATATATATATATATATGACAATTATTTATTATTTATAAGTATATATGTATATATAATACATGTATATGTATAATATATCTCTTATATATATACATATATATATTATATATATATAATATATATGTCATCTCAATAACTGTCATCAATATTAATCAAGGTTGCATGGAGACGGGGGTACTTGGGTACTTTGGGGACGGGTACGGGTACAGATACGTTGCTTTTTCAAAATAGGAGATGGGGGTACTTTGGGTACGTCAAATTTATTTTATATATAAATTTAATATTTTATAAAACATATGAAAATATAATGACACTGAGTTTTCAAAACAAGAATAGTGATAAAGTTTACTGTCAAACAGTAACTTTGAAGATTAAGTGCACAAATTGAAATGTCATACAATCATAGTATTAAAGTTTCAAATTGATTAATGATTACATATTGAAATAAGCTGGATAAACAACAAGCTGATACACAAACAAAAAACTGAAACAAAAATCTGAAATCTTAATCAAGGTCCTTAGCTATGATACTCTTCATTGTGAACCCACTGAGTACCCAGTACTTGGGTACGTGTACCAGTACCTGATACGCGTCCCAGGGGGATGGGTATGAGTACCCATGCAACATAGATATTAATAATGCTTCATGATAATAGAGGAGGATAGATATCAAATGTTTAAGGCCGGTTGGCCACTCATACATTTGATTTCATCGATTTGAATCATCCGATCGAAGCTACAATCATTAACACTCCCTCTTAGCTAGGGAGGATGATTTCTATCCATGTAATAAAATGAACTACTGTATCGATGATTTCCTCAATGTAACATTGAGGGTTATGGTCTACACAGACATCAAAAATGACATCCACCATAACAATTGTTACCTCACGATATCATCATGAGCATGGATTGTTCAAGAATATCAACCATATGATATTCTCCATACTCATCTTTTCTGGTATGTGCATTGGCATCACGTCTCATGAAGCCTACCAGAGAAGATATTATTTCATGGCATATCCACGGATGTTACTGTTAATTTTAGATCAGATTTATAAGGCTTTTAAATTGTCTTTTAAAAAGTCCCTTTATATATAATCTCTCAATGTATATTTAAACAAAAATATATATATACATATATTTAATACTGATATAGTAAAGAATATATATAAATATATTAATGATCAATGATTCTAAGAAATGAATGTGGATCAAATATTATGCTGACTGGATGAATGAGACTTGCATTTTATTGCTGTATATGCTTATCATCAATCAAACAGAAAATGAATATAAATATAGAAGACATGATAATATAGAGGCATGTCTTCTTCATTATAGTAGTAACCGATACTACCAATCGGTATTAGCAATTTAATTATTCCATTGACTAGGCGCCCAATACCTTAATGGCACCCGATCGGTGATGCCCAATCAGCACTACATTTAAGTTTCCAACCGATCGGTATTATAACCGATACAAATCGGTAATGCACTTAACCGATATGAATCGGTAATTAAGTCAACTGATATAAATCGGTATGTTTAATGTGATCGATATTAATCGGTGTCTAATATAACAATAAACATTATAATATAATATTGAATGTTGTTTATTCAATCAAATATAATTTAGATATAAATTTATGTATGTATTTAATATATATAATAATAATATATATTATTATATATATATTAATATGCATACATAATGCAGTATGATCTTTTATAATATTATAACTGTTTTATCTGATCGAGGCTACAAACATCAACACTCCCTCTTAGCTAGGGAAGATAAAATCCATCAAAATGCAATTCACAAAAGATCCATTACTTTTAAGAGAGAAGATATCACCTCATCGTGATATCAAGAGATATAGTCTGACCAGGAATATCAAGTCTCATGATATTCATCATAACTCAAAAAATTTCCATAGGTAATGTATCCTTAATGTAAGGTATCATTTGTTGTGATTTGTTTCAAGGAGATGCCTCTATATGATCATGCCTCTTCATTATAGTAGTAACCAATACTACCAATCAGTATTAGCAATTTAATTATTCCATTGACTAGGCACCTGATACCTTTATGGTACCTGATCGGTGATGCCCGATCAACACTACATTTAAGTTTCCAACCGATCGGTATTATAACCGATACAAATCGGTAATGCACTTAACCGATATGAATTGGTAATTTAAGTCAACCGATATAAATCAGTGTCTAATATAACAATAAACATTATAATATTAAATTGAATGTTGTTTATTCAATCAAATATAATTTAGATATAAATTTATGTATGTATTTAATATATATAATAATAATATATATTATTATTATATATATATTAATATGCATACATAATGTAGTACGATCTTTTATAATATTATAACTATTTTATCTGATCGAGGCTACAAACATCAACACTCCCTCTTAGCTAGGGAAGATAAAATCCATCAAAATGCAATTCACAAAAGATCCATTACTTTTAAGAGGGAAGATATCACCTCATCATGATATCAAGAGATATGGTCTGACCAAGAATATCAAGTCTCATGATATTCATCATAACTCAAAAAATTTCCATAGGTAATGTATCCTTAATGTAAGGTATCATCTGTTGTGAGTTGTTTCAGCCATTAGACGATGTTTATCAAAATAGAAGGTCAATGGTCTGTTTAAGGAACTGGATCCACCATGCAGGAAATCATCTATTGTGATATGTTTCAGCCATCACACGATGTCTATCACAATAGAAGGTCAATGGTTTGTTTAAGGAACTGAATCCACCATGCAGGAAATCATCTATTGTGATCTGTTTCACCCATCACAGGATGTCTATCACAATAGAAGGTCAATGGTCTGTTTAAGGAACTGAATCCACCATGCAGGAAATCATCTATTGTGATCTGTTTCAGCCATCACACAATGTCTATCACAATAGAAGGTCAAGTTATTGAAAGATCGTCACCTTTCAATAACTCTTACAAATACAAGTGATAATCATTTGGAAGTCGTCACTTTCTCTTGATGTACATAGGGTCCAATTAATATAAATATTTCCATTAGTACAATAATCAATTATTACAATCATATCAAGTTTACCTCAAAAGTATTCCACCTTCATCAGTGAACTCCCTCTCAATCTAGAAGTTCTTTAGAGTACAAGTTTATTTGAATACAATTCTGAGTTACTGACTTCAGCAAGGGTAGCTTAATGTTTGAGTCTGTCATAGTTGTCGCATCTATAACATTGTACTTTAGACATGTTATGTTTGAGTCTATCAGGACATTTTGTTGTAGTGTGCCCATAGTTGTCGCATCTATAACATTGTACTTTAGATATGTCTCTTTTCTTGAACGACTGGTTATCATTTGAGTACTTGCCCCTTTTCCTTTTCAACCTAGTGACAAGAACCTGAACATCTTCATTTATGAGTTCCATGATTTCTCTAGATATTAGATTACACTCTTCTTGAATGCAGTCAGCTTTTAGTCGATCAAATTTGGGGAGTTTGGAACAAGCACTTACTCCTTGTCTAAAGTTTTCCCATGAGATAGGGAGCCCATTTAAAGTTATCATAGTTAACTCATTATCATAAATGTGACCGATTGAAGAGAGTTGGTTCCTTAATTCTGTTATCCTCATAAAATATGAGGTGATGGTCTCTCCTTTATTCATTTTCATATTAGAGAGTTGATTTTTAAGGGTAAGGATTCTGCTGGTGTTGTTGATCTCAAACATGTTTTCCAGGGCTTTGAACATGTCATATGCGGAGTCTAACTTTGTGATGATAGGTAGTAGATGATCTATTACTCCATCTACTAATAATCCCATTGCTCTAGTGTTGTCCTTTTCCCATTGATTTTTCTCCTCATTTCCATTAGGTTTAAGAGGATTTTCTATAATCGTTTTTAACTCATTCTTTCTTAGTATCAACATCATACATTTCCATGATTCAAAATTTGAAGCACCTTCAAGTCTGATTTCATTCGTTATTTTGTAGGTACAAGATTTTCAAAAGAATATATAAATTTGAAAAATCTAATCTTAATCTTTCTTTAATCTAATCAGATCTTCCTTCAAGCGGTTAGGCTTTATAGAAGGAACATGGCTTTGATACCATGTTAATTTTAGATCATATTTATAAGGCTTTTAAATTGTCTTTTAAAAAGTCACTTTGTATATAATCTCTCAAAGTATATTTAAACAAAAATATATATATATATATATATACATATATTTAATACTAATATAGTAATGAATATATATAAATATATTAATGATCAATGATTCTAAGAAATGAATGTGGATCAAATATTATGCTGACTGGATGAATGAGATTTGCATTTTATTGTTGTATATGCTTATCATCAATCAAACAGCAAATGAATATAAATATAGAAGACATAATAATATAGAGGCATGTCTCCTTAAGGAGACATGACTCTATATGATCATGCCTCTTCATTATAGTAGTAACCGATACTACCAATCAGTATTAGCAATTTAATTATTCCATTGACTAGGCGCCCGATACCTTTATGGCACCCGATCAGTGATGCCCGATCGACACTACATTTAAGTTTCCAACCGATCAGTATTATAACCGATATTAATCGGTGTCTAATATAACAATAAACATTATAATATTATATTGAATGTTGTTTATTCGATCAAATATAATTTAGATATAAATTTATGTATGTATATTAATATATATAATAATAATACATATATATATATATATATATATATATATTAATATGCATACATAATGCAATACGATGTTTTATAATATTGTAACTATTTTATCTGATCGAGGCTACAAACATCAAAAGTTACATCTCATAACATCCACCATGACTTATTCAATAATATAACTCATGTAGTTGCACACTACTTAGTTAACATTAAATAAGATATGAACTATCATGATATGTTTGTGGATATCAACTATATGGTATCTGTCATGATAGTAGGTTTAACTATGTTAAAGTTGTCACTTTACTATAGTAACCATAAGCAAACTTCATTGAAAGATCGTCATCTTTCAGGAAGTTTCAACAATATCATGTAATAACTCACATAATAAATAAAAAATATAATATATCTCATATATAAATCATTAGTACAATTTTATTGAGTCTCAACCTTAATTACAAATTCTTACATTCTTACCATACCAAGCTTACCTCTAAAGTGATCCACTTTTGTCTTTGAGAGAGGCTTGGTTAGAATATCTACAGTTTGCTCATCTGTACTAATATATCTCAACTGAACAACATTTCTTTCCATCATGTCTCTAACATAGTGATAAGGGATCTCAATGTGTTTGGAACTATCGTAAAATACAGGGTTCACAGAAAGTTTTATGCAACTTTGATTATCACAATGAATAATAGTGGAATCCAAGGCTTGTCCAAACAATCCAACTAATAGCTTTCTTAGCCATACTGCTTCTCGAGCTCCCATAGATGCAACAATGTATTCAACTTCAGTGAGGCTTTGTGCAACTGAGGATTGCTTTCTGCTGAACTAGGATATCATAGCAGAATTTAAACTGAAACAACATCCTGAAGTACTCTTTCGATCTACAACACTTCCAGCACAATTTGAGTCTGAATATCTATGGAGGTTTAGATCAACATTGTCATACTTTAATCCAAGCCCAATGGTTCCACAAAGATATCTCAATATGTGTTTTGCTGCAACCAAATGCAATTTTCTAGGTTCACACATGAATTGATTGAGTGCATTTGTTGCATAGCAAATATCTGGTCTAGTGTTGATCAAATACATTAATGACCCAATTATTTGATGATAGAGAGTAGGATCTGCTAATTCTGATTGTGAAACTGCTTCTTTGAGTTTGTGAAAATTTGTCTCCATAGGTGTAGACATAGGTTTGATATCCATCATTCCAAACCTCTTTAATATATCAATAGTGTATTTTCCTTGATTTAAGATAATGTAATTACCTTGTTGCCATACTTCTAAACCAAGGAAGTAATGTAATATTCCCAAATATTTCATGTCAAATTTAGAAGCAAGGTCTTGCTTACATTCAATGATTAGATGATCTTGTCCTGTGATTAGCAAATCGTCAACATATAAAATGAGAATCAACATATTACTATTTATTACCTTAAAGTATAGATTAGGGTCTGCTTCATTCTTGGAAAACCCCAATTTGGAGAGATAGTTGTCTATCCTTTCATTCCAGGCTCGAGGAGCCTATTTGAGCCCATATAAAGCAGTCTTTAACTTGCAAACATAAGAAGTACTATCATGAATCACAAATCCCTCTGGTTGTTCCAAGTACACTTCCTCTTCAATGATCCCATTAAGGAAGGTTATCTTTACATCCATCTGGTGAACTTTCCATCCTTTAGATGCAACAATAGCAATAACAACTTTGACAGAAGTGTATCGAGCAACTAGGGCAAATGTCTCTTCATAATCAATCCCTTCCTTCTGGGAGAATCCTCTAGCAACAAATCTGGTTTTATGTTTTTCAATACTTCCATCAGCTACATGTTTGATTTTGAATAGTCATTTAGATGAGGCAACTGATTTGTCTTTAAGTCTTGGAACAATGTCCCAGACATCATTCTTTATGATGGATTGGTATTCTTCAACCATGACATCCTTCCATACTTTCTTTTGAAGTGCTTCCTCAACATTTGAAGGTTCAGATTTGATAAGTTCACTCATGAGAGAAACATAGTTGGAGTATCTATTAGGTTTCTTCCTTTCCCTGAACATACCCTCAAAAGCTCCATAAATCTCTGCTTCTTCAATCTTTTGCCTTGCCCAAAGTGGTCTCTTATGATTAATGGTTGAATATCTAGTTTCAAGAGTAGAGTTCAATGGTTCATTGTCATTCTCTATAGGAGTCTCCCTCTAAAGCTCAGGATCAAGATCTTCTTGAGGGTTTTCTTCATCTACTTGCATAATGTCTTTAGACTTCTTAAAAGCAATGTCTTCTTGGAAGGTTACATCTCTACTAAGCTCAATTAAGTTTTGACTAGGTATGTATATCCTGTAGGCTTTAGATGTTTCATTATACCCAACAAATATCCCACTCTTTCCTGATGGTTCTAATTTGGTCCTTTTCTCTTTAGGAATATGGATATAGATAGGACAACCAAATATCCTAAGATGTCTTATGTCAGGTTTAGTCCTAGTGAAGGCTTCTTCAGGGGTTTTATTGTCTAGGATAGAGTGAGGACATCTATTTTGGATATAGACAGTTGTGCTAGAGGCTTCAGCCCAAAATGAGGAATGAAGGTTTTGATTATGCATCATAGCTTTTGCTGCTTCTACTATGAATCTATTTTTCCTTTCAGCTACCCCATTTTGTTGAGGGTTGTAAGGAACAATGTAATCCCTCTTAATCCCAGCCGAATTACAGAATTCTTTAAAATTATTAGAGATGTATTCTCCCCCATTATCAAACCTTAGGGTTTTGATTCTTTTCCCGGACATTTTTCAACTAAGGCTTTGAATTCCTTAAATTTAGTTAGAACTTCATTTGATTCTTCACACTTTAAAAAGTAAATCCAAGTTCTCCTAAAGTAGTTATCAACAAAAATAACATAATACAAAAATCCTCCTAGCGAGTCTACTGTCATTGGTCCACAAATCAGAATGGATAAGTTCAAGTACATTTTTGGATCTACTCTCACTATTATGGAAAACACCCTTGGAGTTCTTTCCTAAAGCACAACCCTTGCAAATCCCTTCATGATCTTGCTTTAATTTAGGTATACCATTTACAATATTCATCATAGAAGATAGGGCACGAAAGTGAAGATGTCCTAACCTTCTATGCCATATTTCATTAGTAGAAGATAAATCATGGATTAAGGTTTGAGAGTGAGAAGTGGATAGTTTATATAGGCACCCATCTCAAGTCCCTAAGGTAAGTGCCTCCTTGATATTTGAGATCTTAGGCCATGCTAGAACCTTTCCATCCATGAAAGCAATCCGATACCCTTTATCTTCAAGTGATGATATGGAAACTAGATTTCGCTTGATGCCTGGTACAAATAGTACACCATTTAATTGAAGAGACACCCGATTTGAGTTGAATAGTGCAAGTTCCAACTCCTTTTACCGGGTAGTTTGATTTGTCTCCAATGGTGACTTCTTCATTTGATCCTTCATCTAGACTATCTAGTTGTTCTCTGAATCCTGTAATGTGTCAGGAGGCTCCACTATCAATGACCCAAGTATTTCTGCTATTTGATATCTCACTCGATAGTGCTGGATACAATATAAGTCTTTCAACATCCTTATCCTTACTTTTGCTAGTGAGGCTTGATGTTTGATCCTGTCTGGGCATTTTATAGCAAGATGTTCGAATTTATCACATCTGAAACATTGAACTCTAGACATGTCTCTTCTTTTATTTGAATACATGTTATGGTTGTCCTTTCCTTTCTTTCGTTTGAAGTTGTTTCCCTTTCCTTTCTTGTGGGAATTTATATTAAGGACTTGAATTTCTCCATTAGAAATGTCTGTCCCAATTCCTCGTGCAATCAATCTTGCTTCTTCTTGAATGTAGTCTTAATCGATCGAACTTAGGAAATTTGGGTCTGGCACTTATCCTTTGTATGAATGCTTCCCAAGAAGTAGGTAAACCATTTAGAGCCAGCATTGATATTTCTTTATTGTTAATATAATGACCAACAGTAGATAGTTGATCACTTATCTTTGTTATCCTCATGAAGTAAGACATGATTGTTTCACCTTTGTTCATCTTGACATGATGTAGTTGTGTTTTAAGAGCAAGAGCCCTACTGGTGTTATTTATGATCCATAGAGTTTTCTCATCATTATCATCTTGTATGGGTACAACCCTTTCCACATATGTGTTCAGGTCCTGTTCTCTTAGTGCCATCATTATTCTAAATTTCCATGATACGAAATTTGTGGCACCTTCTAGTCTATCTTCAAATCTAACTCCACTCACCATTTTGCTTGACTATAGTTTTATAGGGCCTTTAATGGTAGTTAGGTTTCTCCTCTAAATTCTATCTGATCGGATCTTTTCTTTATGCTAGCTCTAATACCATTTTAAGTTGTGATCAAATTTGGAATAGAGGAAATTTTAATTTTTCTATCTTATTATCTTGATGTATGTATAGTGAAACTATAGTGTACTAGTGTTTGAATAATATTCTAACTTCTATGAGATTGCCTATATGATGATAATGTAGATCTAAGAGAAAATTATGAATTTCAAATACAATAATGATATACTTCTTTACTTGAGAATACTTGATATGGATCTCTATTGTAACTTGTAATAATACTTGTAGATTTCTGTATTTTCCAAGTTGCTCTTTCAATGTGTATATATGATATAATGGAAGATGTCTCCCCTAGGGACATGCCTCTACATGAGACATGTCTCTTGATAATTATTTTAATCATTCATTTGTTAATGATAATATATACCATTGAACTGATCGATAATGATCAATTCACAACTTAATAACGATGATGCAAGATAGTCAATAAAATAATCGACTCACATATAATATATGACAGCGACAGTCGATATGGGTATCGACTGTGATAACCACAGTCGATACCAACTGTGATCATCACAGTTGATACCAATATCGATGCTCATAATATATATTGATACCAATGATGTGTATTGGCCGATAGTGGTTATCGGCTGTGATAACCACAATCCATGTTGACTGTAATCATCACAGTCGATACCGACTATGCCTTTATTGGCTCTTGCATTTCCGTTTATTGTTGGTTTCATTGATTATTAAGTTGATTCTCATAATCAACATTATAGTCGATGTCACACGTGAAATCTTGTTTAGTATATTATCATCATTATATATATATGACAATTATTTATTATTTATAAGTATATATGTGTATATATATAATATATGTATATGTATAATATATCTCTTATATATATACATCTATATATGTATTAAGTATATAATATATATGTCATCTCAATAATTGTCATCAATATTAATAATGCTTCATGATAATAAAGGATAGATATCAAATGTTTAAGGCTGATAGGCCACTCAAACATTTGATTTCATTGATTGAAATCATCAGATCAAAGCTACAATCATTAACACTTCTTAAACTTCTGTCTAGGACCTTTCACTAGACACCTAGTATCCAAATGACTAATCTTTCCACATCTAAAACACTTAAGGGGTAACATAGCTTTGTATTTGTCAATACCTTTCTTTAGCTTTCTTGCAAAGTTTGTTTCCATCTCATCTGAGTCTTCATCTTCCGAATCTTCCTCCATCTTTGTGACTTTGAATGCTGTCTCAGATATGCTCTTGTCTTTTCCCAACTTTCTCATCTCAAACATGGTCGGGGTGCCAAACAAGTGTTCTCTGGTAAGCTTCTTTGGATCATAGACTTCCTCAATTGTCGAGATCTTGTCGCTGTAGCTTTCTGGTAAGGACATCAAAATCTTTTCCATAACATCTTCATCTGTGATATTGCCTCCTTGATTCTTGACTTCATGTACTGCATTGTCAACCCTCTAAAAGTAACTTCTAATGTCTTCACCTTCTTCCATTCTCAATTTCTCATAATGACGCTTAGTTGTTAACTTCTTGGATAACTTAACTCTATCATTGCCTTCATAAATGTCTTTTAACTTTTCCCAAACTTCATAAGCAGTCTTTAATGAAATAAGCTTAGCTAACTCAGTCTTTGATAAAGCACTAAAGATTGCATACCTTGCTTTCTCATTCTCCTCATATGCTGTGATTTCATCTTGAGGCCATTCTGAGGAACAACATACTTCTTCTCTACATGCTTCCAGGTAGTGTAACAGATTGAGATCATATATCCTCTCATTTGCTATTTCCATGAACTGTAGCCAAATCCATCAAACATAGGAATATTCAATTTGTGTGTCATCAGATCTGCCTCAAGTGGTTAAGCTCTTCACCGAGGAACCAAACTCTGATACCAATTGTTGAACATGTTGATTACCTGAGAGGGGGGGTGAATCAATTATGCACAAACAAATTTTCTTCACTTATGTTAATTCGGTAAATACTTAAACAAATCAGAAATGTATAGGTAAAAATCATGAAAACACAAAACCATCAACACTATGAATACCAGAATTTACGTGGAAGCCCAAATTGGGAAAAACCACGGAGAAACTAATTCTCTTGAAATGAACACTAGTTAAGGTGATTTTTACAAGGGTTCACTGCTGGTTTGTTCACTACCGCTTGGGCTAACTAGGTAGAAATAAGAAAGGCTAACTGCCAGAACAAAGTCTGATTGTCAACATAGGCTCACTGCCAGAATATAAGAAATGAAAGTAGAATCCACCACTGAAGTCACTGTCACTGATACTTTGCAATACAGAAATGATATAACAATCTGCTACTGATTGCATCAACTCGCACATGCATCAACACAGATCTTCCCCATTCACTTCACATATTATTCACATCCAAGTCATTACACAAACAACTCAGATTATCGCTCTTCTTACACTGCTTGATGCCGACCGATTTGAAATAGGTCACACTGAAACATTCCCGCGGTGGTAAGGAATGAAATGTGGACCACCTTGCTCAATACAACACGCTTCGCACATATCAGCACGCTACACAATCTTCGAGACCTTCGGTACCAACAGATAGGATCTATACATTACAATTTTGTTATCCTTGTAACCTAATATCGCTTTTAGCTCACAAGGCCTAAGTTCTTTTCCTCGGTCGGGTGTTTAGTTTAAATCTTAAGTCGCGGCTTTTGTGAGTTTCCGATCCTAGTTGCTCACCTTTCTCCTTTCCTAAGCTTGTCGCAGAGTTGAGTTTTCAAAAGTTTCCGATCGCCCTACTTGCCTCCTTGTTTTAGTCTCCCGATCGGAAGTTTTCAAAAGTCCCAAACCCCCGATCATTACTTCTAAACATCCCATTTTCCCCGATTGAGTGACTATTGAGGTCCCACCTAGGTTTCCAAGCACTGCCACCTTGTTAAGTCATGTGTACAGACTAACCTTTTTGTCTCGTGTAAGCAGGAACAAGCAAATTAAAGCGTCATTTTCGACGAATGAAGTAAAGGCAATATTTAATTCATGTTATATTAGCAATAAGTACAAGAAAGGGGTGGCGAAGAATTTTGCAAAATAATTTTTCATTTTCACTTGAGCTTTCTTGCATTGTGCTTTCTGGTTTGCACTCATGCAAAGTGGAATGCAAAATCATTGGGCGGGCATAAGAGATACTGAGGTTCAGTTTGACATTGATTGGTTCTTAGAAAATCTTGAGTAAGGTAATAGAACTCCATTGTAAGATAAAATTTCCAGAGTAGCTTGGCGCATGCAGGAGGTTTTCCGTTTGCCATATCCTATGCCGACTTGTTAATTGCATGTTCGAAAAGGTATAATCCGGCTACACAGGAAATTCAAGCCGAGGGTGGAAAGGTAATTGCCCAAATTACTCCAGAGAACATTTCACGTGTATTGTGCATACCACAAGGAGAAGTTCCTGAGAAGATGTCTGTGGCCGTGGGAGAGGAATATTTCAGAGTCCATGAAGATTGGTGTAGAAACTCCATAGCTAAATATTGGCTAAAATATGAAAGAGGAGGCAAGTCCCAATTGCCCGTCAAGCTTAAAAGAGTGCATTTCAGAGATGAAATTTCAGAAATTATTGCTTTGTTGCATCATGTGGTGGGAAGTGCTCGTTCTGACACTTTTGAATTTTGGATGTGTCGTTTCATTTTAGTTATTTGTAGTGAGAAAAATTCTGTCAATTGGGCTACCATAATCAACTATCACCTGAATGAACAACTAAAAAGTGTTCAAAAGACTATGGTTTTGAGTGTGTTCATACCTAATTTATGTTTTAGCTAGCCATGAGGCTGCTTGGACTGGATTAAAGTTACGAGGTTCTCCGACAGTGAATGTGCCTATTGATAGGAAATTCCCTCAACTCACCATGCAAGTAGGGATGTAAGTCTATTCCCGTGCTAATGATGCCTTCCTAATGGAAATTGTCAAAAGACTTGAAGGAAACCTTAGTTTGCGAATTTCGCATGAAGCTGCTGCTTTGGTAATGCAATTCAGGATTTTTTATACCCAGTTTGATAGGTTAACATACCTCAGGATTGGGGGTTTCGAAAAAGCTCCATTGAAGCTACCTTGGTTCCCCATTGATTTCCTTGTGTTCCTTGAAGTATGCCGACAAATGGTTGTGGTGAATGTGAAATATTTGGAAATGGGAAAGAAAGGGTATACATTCCACTTGTCTATGCCTTTCTTTTCTTGCAAATCTCATGCTCCTGTTAAAGGAGTTGATAAAGCCCTAGGTAAATTTCAATTTCAGTCTCTACTAGCAAGGGTTAATTTTGATAGCAAAGGATATGCAAGGAAAAATTTGTATGGGGCTAAAAGCTATGCACATCGACGAGATATTGAAGATTTTTGGGAAGACTGTCTTGAAGACAGTGAGATATACAAAAGAAGTTTCATGAGGCTCACTCTACAACAAATACGAGCCTTTGGTATCTCTTTCAATGTTCCTGATGATACATAAGAGGATGAAGTTGTTATTGATCTAGAGTATCACACTCTTGCCACTAAAACCCCGCCCAAGATTGATTGGTCAGAGGATGAGATCTCATATTCGATGCTTTGCAGTGCCCATGTTCTAAGAAGAACACAGATTGGTTAAATGGTAAATGGAGGCAAAATGGCAATCCTACTTGTAATGTCCCCGTTTTTGTCAGCATCTGAGTTTAAGAGATTAGCCTATTATTGTGATCCTCGTAGGCTAATTATTGCGTATAGAAGATCTTCTGACTTGGCTTGGGAGGGTCTTGTCTTCCCGACAATTCAGTAAGTTACAAGTTGGTCTTCGTTTGGCTCAAATTGGACTTCATTTGAGCTTAGTTTTGTGTGCTTACTATTTGTGGTAAGTCGGGTGTTGATTGAGATGGACCCTTTCTATTTTTGGAAAGTGCAATTGGCCACATGGAGAGTAATGGGTGTGACTCCTATTTCAGACGACATATTAAAATGATGAGTATTTTAGGAGTTATTAAATTTTAGTGGCCAAATTATTATTAAATCATTAAATGGCTTATTATAAAGTTATAAATTAACTATATAATTTCACTTAAGTTGAGGGTTGAGT
>MU227137.1:4357303-4370906 GCA_018584345.1 Thuja plicata
GGAATTCATTTGGGAAACTTTTGTCAATGGAGGATTATAAATATGAGCCCATTTGATGAGAAAAAGGCATCTAATTATTTGATTATCTTATTTGCTTATTGTCTTTGTGACATTCTTGAAGGTCTGACTTTTCATGCCCTTGTTGAAGTATAAGGGTCTGATTTCTGAGTGGTGTCTTTGCAAGTTTGCTGCTGAAGTATAGCAAAATTGCAATTACTTCTCTACTATATCTACTGTGGCTGAGAAGAGAATTTATTTGCATCTTCCATTACTGTTCAACTGTGGCTAGGAAGATATTGTGGTGTTGAAGAAATTTAGTGATCGGGGTTATGGATTTGAATGCCCTTCCTTTATATTTGTTGTTGTAGGCGTTTATAAACCTACTATCTAGGGGTTAGAAATTGGTAAATGTTGCTGGTGTTTGCTTTGAATATCATTGCTAGCAACGCATGGAGTATCAATCATGTGTGCTGGAGTGTTAAATGCAGGCTGCGTGTAGAGTTTGAGGCAAGTCACATGCTGGAAATTACATCACGGAGAGGACGTGGATGTATAGTTGGCTATCGATGCTAGAGTCCAGTCTTCTTGGCACATAAAAAATAAAGAGTTTGCAACGGCCGCCATTACCAGCTAATGTGGTTGCAAAAATTAATAAACAGGTTCTTTATGCATTGTATTTTGCTGAAGCATTAATAAAGTTAGTCAATCTGAAATTTGTGTTTGAATAAATTCGTTGAATGTAACTTTCGAATTTCACCAAATAAGCATTTGAAATAATTGTGTATGGCTGGCTGAGAAATGTCAAGTTGGATTTGAATATTTAAATAAGGGAGTTCTTGCTAGAAATTGTTATCTGTGTGCAAAATCAAATTGAATTATCAACAGAGCCAGGTTGGGCTCATTACACTACTCAAGAGCAAAAGACTTCATCTAAGAATGAGTCAGGGACCACTTCGTCCACAATTGCGAACATGCCTACAGACAAGTCGTGACCCATTCGTTTGGTCAGAGCTTACAAGCTGGCAGTGATGGTGACAAACTTGAAAAGATTGGGCTAAGCTCAAATCAGTCTGTGAACAGGATGATGAATCTACACTGGCCAAGGGGAAGACCTCTTTTCCTTCATTTTTAGAGATTCCCACCTCACCCGTTCAAAATGCCTCTGTAAATACCCAATCCACGGAAGTTGTGTAATGTATTGAACCGCACGAATAATTCACCCGCACGAACACTTCCAGCGCACAAACAATTCCACTGCATGCACACTTCCACCGCACAAACACTTCTACCGCACAGACACTTCCATCACACAAACACTTCCACCGCACGGACACTACTGCACTTCCACCGCACGGACACTACCGCACAGGCACTTCCACTGCACGGATACTTCCATTGCATGGACACTACGCACAGTCACTACTGCATGGATACTTCCACTGCAAAAATACTTCCACTGCACGGACAGTACTGCACAGACACTTCCACCGCATGGAGCCTTGACACCCTGAACTTCTCGTAGGAACTTCATCGTGGGAACTCTTTGTGATGTACCGTAGGCCTTATGTCGCACCGTAGGCACTTGCAATGAATATCAGAGTATGCATTAATGATCTTATATCAATTACAAAATTGAATCGCCAGAGTTTTCACAAGGTCTGCACATGTAAGAAGAAATAATGGTAGAACTTCAAATTATATTCAATAGATCTTCAATTACAATGCTTTTGGACACAGAGAAAATAGAATAGGGTTAGAAGTTACTCCCACTGAAGCTGCAACTACCAAATAGGGAGGGTCTTTCATCTCTAAAATGACATACAACTGTGATGTCCCCAATTTAGCAGTTGTCAGTGGGACAGGATTGTTAGCCCATCATTGCGACCCTCGTGGGCTAATGCTTTGTTTTGAGGGTCTCTTGGTCAGGACTTACTATTTTGGGTAAGTCACCTCGTGCCAGTTTCTATTTTGGGATGGTGGATTTCAGTGATTCAGTGTCAGTATGATTTGGAGTGGGATCAAGGTGATGGATTAAGTCTTCCTTATTTAATTAATTGTGGAGTTACAATTTATATCATTAATAATTAATGATATCTTATGTTTATATGAGACTTTATGATTATTAAAGTTGAATATAATTATTGTTCATATATCCTAAGTTATAAGGAAGGAGTGCTTTAAGTTATTCGAAGTGTATGATTGAAGATATGAAATTCGAGCCTTGGAGAAGAAGTTTCAGCTTTTATAAGGGATTTTCGAAAGCTTGAGGATCATCTTATGCATTTTTATAAACTTGTGTTTTGAAGAAGAATGGAGTCTTGATGAGGGTTTGCAGAATTGGGAGCTAATCGAATTGTGAATTCGATCTAGTGTATTGGCACTTTGAATTGGACGTCTGCATCCAGTGAATTGTGTAAGGGGTTACGGTAAAAGGGAGACTTGCAGTGTTTGTATGATCCAGCGTGAGTAGCAATAGAGGCTGCGGATTGCAAGGAGCAGAACAGACTCGCAGGTTGGGGTGTGCATTGTATTAGTGACTCGGCGTCACTCATCAACAACCTACAGCAGCTTGTGAGAGACATGAAACCGCACCAATTACATTAACGTGGAAAGGAAAGGATATAACTTTGCGGCCAGGTTGTATATGTCGTGAGTAGCATGGTTGTAAAGCAGCCAGAAAGCACCATGAGTTAAAGGTAGCGTGAGAAATTAGCATTCCTTCTCTATCAATGGTGACTGTTTACTGGATGAGCACGATATTTTTAATTAAATGCTGATTTGCAATTAGTTTAAGAAAATTAGGAGTTTTTAGTGTAATAGCCATTCTGGCTCATATATTTGAAAATTTAAAAAATATATTTGATTTCAAATGGAGTAAACATTATCTTTCCAAGTGAAGTGTATTTTGAATTGAATTTAGAGAAAGAGCCAGGCAGGCTCTTTACAACAACATAACTCCAACTGGAATTCGCACTCACAAATAAAATATCAAGTTCTTACACCTACAACAACCAACTAACTAGCCTTAAATATGGCTCCGGGGAAACTTCCCAAAGGAATACAAATAGTGCCGACACGACCAACAGGCTACCTACAATAAAATAAAAAGGGCCAGAAATGAATATATAATTAAATGTTGGGGCCATAATGTTTAATTAAATTATTTAATTATGTCGGGGACATTACAAGTTGTGAAAGATGATGATGCTGCTAATAAAGCTATAAAACCTGAGGCCTCTTCTCCAGCGTGGTTGAAGCAAGAAGTAGAAAAGAAGAGGAGTGTCACTCCCTCGACCGGTGAAATTGATACTATTGCTCAATTACTACAAGGCTCCCACAAACCAAAGAAAGCTAAAAGAATCTCCCGAATCATTTTAGACCCTATGTCAGGTCATCAACTACTAGAGGTTGCAAATCCTGTAAAGGATATGAATGAAAATGAAATAACAGAAAATGACTATAAAATCAGTCATGTCCATACGGGACCACCTACTCTAGAAGGGGAGATGTATCATGCTAATTTCTCAATTAATGCATTGATCAAAGAACTAAAAAGCAGAAGAAAGAAAATTAGGAATTACAGGCTCAGATGCAATCCATGAGAGATTTTGTCTCATCAATTATGAACTATGTCACCGTAGAAGCCTCAAGTTCTAATGTGCAAGGGATTGATCCTAATATTATCCAAAAGGTTAAAGATAATCTTAGATGTGCCAAAGGTGCCACTGAATGGATGGAAGAGCTATATCAAAGTGGTCTTATTTATGTCACCAAATTCAGGCGGCTTAATATGAATGTGGCAAATAAAAGAAAGGAATTGGTGGCTAAACTTCAACATGAGAGAAAGGAGCATGGCAATACCTATGTACTTTCCAGAGAGATTGTAGAACTCCTTTCCATGAACCATGTTGTGCTAGTTGCAGAAAAACTGGTAGAACATCCTAGTGATATTGATCCAGCTTGGCTAGATGCATTGGATTGGAAACTGAACATCTATGATGATTATATAAGGGATATGAATAAAATCTTGGAGCAATATTTTAAGAACCCGGTAGATATAAAATAGAATTTCAATACTTTGGAAGTGGATCTCATGGATGGATTTGAGGAAAATGTACTAGAGCTCAACGAAATGACCAAGCAATATGAGGAGATCTATCATAAGGAAATCAGGAATCCTCAAGCCACCACGTCAAAAGTATTCAAAATGTTGAGACAATTACAAGTCTATACAGTTGCATTAAAGGCTGAGATCGATGGCATACATAAATCTTGTGCTGAAGCTGACAAGGTACTTTCAAAGTGGAAAACAAGATTGCAGATCACTACCCTACTGGGGTGTAAAAATATCACCATGATTGTCACTAGTTACCAGGAATATCTCAAAAGGATTAAGGCACAAGAGGCGGTGCGAGATCAAGAAGAGGTGGAGGTGATAGAAGATAGAGAGGCGGGAGATAAAGCGGCACTTTAATTTCTACATTTTTAATTAGTTTCTTTGATATATTGGCTCCTTGATACTTTAAAAGACTTAGTTTTAAAACGGTTGTCTTCAAGAAACCGTTACTTTTATGCTGTTTAAATAGTTGGACTTGGATGAAGTTTAGGATCTTTTGGGCAAACTTTGATTTACTCATTAGAAGCAAAAAGACTCAGTTACATTTTTTAGTTTTTCTCTGTTTCATGGTTGATTTCAATATAGAAAAGACACTGGTGGATTTCAGATATGCATAATTTTTGAATTATGGTATATGGATCTTTTCTGTTTGTGGTGAATGGTTAATCAATGGATGATCTTATATTGGGATGATTTATAATTAGTTATTTCTATTACTGCAAAAGGATTATCTGTGAATGATGTTTTTGTGGTCATTGGTTTAGATCTGAAATCTTGAAATTCAATTCATGTTATGTGTGTGCCTTTCAAAGCTTTCTGGTTAAAAGCCCTTCCTTAATTTGCTTTCTGGTTAAAAGCAATCTTGAGTAGATACTTTTTGTTGAATATTTGATGAAGGTAGCTACCACCTTTAAAATAAGCAGAGAATCAGTCAGTAATTAATCATTAGGGACTGGTTCAACTGTGGTTATATTTGTCACCTCCATCGGTGTAAGAATATAGAGTTAGGTGATAAATTGGTTAACCAACACATTCAAATGCATTGACCGAAGCACAACGAACACGTTCAAGATAGGATCAAACCAAAACAAACGTTCCACCATATGTTGCACACTAAAATGGGCCAACACCGACACAGATAAGGATAAACATTTAAAGCACGTCCTTCAGCGAACACTTCTACCGATACACTCGTACCAACTACCGATACACCAAAGATAACCAAATCATAAAGGAACCACATCTATACATTGGATATGTTGACATCAATGACAACCATTAATGACAACAACAAGAATAGCATCAACCTCACATTCTAACAAATAAGATTTATTTATGACAGGGAAGTGCTTATTTATGGTACCCCCATACATTATAACTACAAGACAACATAGACCCTAGAGATCCATCTTGTGAGCAATTAACATTGACTCATGACATAAAGCTGTTCCCTTGAGCTGAACATTTTTCATAATGGGATGGCGAATTTGCTCACTTAGTATACAATCTGTCAATGTTGCTTGGGCTAATACCAACATGGAGGAGGAACCAGTTGAGATGGTTCCCTTGATGAGGATGAGTAATGTTTATTTGACAGTTTTAATTATACATATTCCTTTAATAAAGTACCCAGCATCAAAACAAGAAAGTCTCTTACCCTAGAGGAGCTTGATGCCTTGCAACTGGCTGGAGATCAAAATGTACCTTAGGAAAACAGGAAAACTGAAAACTTTTAACAAAACAGTTTGGAGGGCAATACAAAACATCCTAAGAAGCCCAAGATTTCCATTTCAACCAAAAGTCTGAATGATCGTTCACTTTTTGCAACTATGTTGGAAGCAGAGAGACTTTTTATACTCTGCAAACCATGTGAGGCTCTTGGAAAAGATCCCTCTTCAAAGTAGATGCTTGACATTTTCAAGTATGGAAGTTTCCAATGCAACTCTTATAAATTTATATCGAATGCGAGATGGATGGGGTTGACAGTAAATGGAATTGAATGCTTCTCAAAGAAGAAAATCAATTCCAGCAGGGCAGAGGTAATCCTAATTAAATAAATCGGAATCAGCAACTTGGAGGAGATCAACAAGTGTATGCATGTAAGTAAGAAATTGTGCAGGAGGTTTAGTCATTTTATTGAATCTTGCAAAATTGTAACCTTAAATTTTATTTTGTTTCTTTTCCCTGGGGACTAGCATGAGAATTCACTTCCATTGGATATTATCAGACTCTTTATACATTCCCATTCAGTTAAAAAATGAAACCACCCAGGATTTTGGTTATTGGATTTCTGAACATCAACATCAGTTTATATTCAAGGGAGGTGATGCAAGTCTACCAAGAAAACTGTCTTCAGGAAAGGATAATCTGAATAGAATATTGCTAGATCAACAGTATAACCTCATTGGGTATTGTGACATGAACACGGAGTTATCTCAAGATCTACACGTGGTATTACAGGCATAAAGGCAAGATATAAATAGCCGAGAGTAGTTCCAATTGGGCTATGTTGGATTGGTTTTCAAGCCAATTAATGAATTGATGGCAGACATCTTTACGGTCCTTGATAATGAAAAGTTTGACCTTTTCAAATACAGTAAGTATTTGGAGTAAAGGATAATGAACTAGATATTGAGAGGGAGTGATTAGCACAATTATTGCTTTGAGATCTGAATGACCTTGTTAATCGTTATTTATTGTAATTAGTAAAGTTATAAGTTAATCTTGAGAGCCTTGTGTTTTAAATTACCTAAGTGACTAGATTTCCACTTGAATGCAATAAGCAGGGATGGGATACTTGTGTGATAAGTGACCAGGACCTAAGAGAATTTAACATTTTATTTGAGTTGTGGTGCAATGGTGATACTTCATGCCATATGCAATCTTCACTACATGCTTCAGATCCTTCCCTAGAATACATGGTCATATTACGAAGCTCCTAAGACCTCTTTGTTTTTTCTGCACAACTTTGACAGTGCCAGCTTTGTTCTGTGCAGATGTTTAGTAGCATTGATAGAAAAAAACAGAAAAAAAGTTGATTTAATAGAAGGCAAGCAATTTTGTTTCTTGTAATTGTCACAACATCCTCTCATTCCACACTGTATGATTATTAATAATGTACTATAACAATTCATTGATAGAGTGAAGCGTACTATGGAAGATAGGCACCTTATGGCATACAGTTGACCTCCTGAACTTTGTATACAACTTTTCCATTATACAATGTTACAATTTGCGATTCTAGTTTAGTTGTAGGTTATTGACAAAGCTTAGTTGTAGGTTAGTTTAAAATATTATAATTATACAATGTTACAATTTGCAATTCTAGTTTAGTTGTAGGTTTAGTTTAGTTGTAGATTATTGTCAACTCCTGAAGACAAAGCTCATGCTCTAAGATATTTTATAGCTGTTCAGTAATTCCCAAGATGGGCATTAAAATCACCCAGAGAATGACATTGCCTGAAAAAAATAATCACCATTGGTGTGAAGGATTCAAAACAATAACAAATTCCAAAATAGGTATCTAAATTGCATAGGAAAAGGCTGTAACGAGGAAAACCATATCCACAACAAACGCCAACCAATAAACCAGTATACTGTTGTAAGGCTGAGACCCAAAAGTGGGTTGTATCTAGGAGGAATACTAATAGAAAGGAAGAGCTACTAAAGGATAAGAATAGGAGAAACCATAGCTCTCCCCTTGGCAAAAGCTTTTCCTCTCAATGCTTATGACCTAAGAATGTTGCATGCATTTTACATCTTCCTACCTAGCACCTACTAGACGTAAATGTTTTACAATTGATGGGAAACTCTGCACTCATTCTGTTATGAAGATGTCTAAATTGTCAATCAGGCAATGCTTTCAAGTTTCATGAGCACCATTCCTTCGTCTATTTCAAAGTACTGTCAAATTTAAGCAAAAAAAAAGCATGTTTTGTTGGGCCCCAAAACTGATGCTCCACTTCCTACAATCAAATCTCACTCACAAGGTCAGGGTTGTTGTTATGCAAGTGAAATAAGCTCATCTACAGCTCCTAAAGGGTTAAAAGCCAACTCTCAAGAGTGGATTATATCTCCTAAGCTTTGAGCTTAACTTAAACTCAAAAGGGTGTTCATAGGGCTCTGCCTTTACATGTATTAAATTTGCATAAAATATACAATCAATAAACATCTAAAAACTTGATGTCTTAGTTGCAAAAACTACCACTAAACCAAGAACAAATGGCTGCCTTGATAATCCCTATATAGATGATAATAATATGCAATCATGATTGAGTAGCTCGCATGAAGATAAATCTTAGTTATAAAACAAAGTTTCATGGACATGGATACAGTATCAGATCTGGATACAGCAAGATACGGCATTGTAAAATATTTGCGATTAAAATATCTTAGAGCATGAGATTTTTACTGAACTTTTCCATTAGTTTAGTGGTAGGTTATTGACCTGCATAGATTTTAAATTTTAAAATTCTTGAACTTTAAAGCATAATTTTTAATGATTAATACCTATTAGGCTGTTTATTGAAGAAATCTGATGTCCATCCCTTGAAAATTCTGTTGCTTATTTTGTTTTCACTGCTCTTTCCATATGTGGCACATAAAAACCATGAAATTGCAAACAATGTTGTTGTTTTGGGCTTTTTGGGGGGTCAAAGACACAAAACAAGTTAAACAAAAACACCTCAAAAATTGTCATTGGAGTTTTGAATAATGTCATGATCATATTTCCTGACCTAGAATCTCTTGGGTTTGAGGGGTGATGAGTCGACCCATTTTGGCTGGCAAAAATCTGAACCTTTTTTGAATCCCCAAATGCTTTGAACCAAGATCTGATTCAGGGATGAATAATACTAGCTGATTTGGTGAACCTAGGATTAAGCTTATTGGTTCATAGCATGTAGTCAATCAGTTTTAACAAGAAATTATCACCCCTTTTCCCCCTTTAGAGTTTCATTGTCAGTAAAAATGGTGTAATAACTAATATACTATTCACAAGGATGATGTTACATTTGTGGGTACCTAAAGTGGTTTTGCCAAATCCTTGAAAGAAACCAATTACCTATTTGAAACTATGATGACTAGTATATTAAGTAATCCTTATTTCCTCGAGTTTGTGATTAGTTTTTTAAGAGTATACTGACATATTCCATACTCTTGACTTCCAAGTTGAATATTCAAGAGTCTATAAAATCTCTTGTAAACTAAAGTAGGCTTGATGCCATATATCTAGACTGATATGGACTTCCTCCATTTTTCTTTCTTTGGAGAATCTTACAAGCATACTTGGAAAGCAGAAGCATTAGCCAAGCCTAAGCCTAAGGATGAAGATTCAAAGTCCCAATAATAATCTGATTTCCCATATGTAGGTTCAAGATTGAACTTGCTGATTGTTTTAGCTCCAATTTTGAGAAGCATGCTACTTGTTAGTGTCTTTTTGTGTATTAGATTAAATCTTTTCAAGATGGAGCCCTTTGTGATGTAGTGTCGTTTGAGGCATGTAATGTTTTAATTGGGCAACTATATCATTTCGAGTGCCATGCAATCTATTTAGCAATTGTATAAAATGCTGTCACAAATATTGATAAGGATAGATATTGGTTATTGGGAGTAAATCATATATTTTCACCCATCAACTCCAAAAGTGCAAGAAACTAATCAATTCTAGCAAGAATTTTGGCTCTTGAGGGTGAGACCTAAATTCAAGAAAGAGATCCTTGCAGTACATGCTAATGCTGCCACCCCTTCAACAGAATCATGATTGAGAATAAGGTTGGAAGATCACAAGAATATTTTTCAATCCACTATTCAAGCGCTGTGACAACCCACTCTCTCTTTTGTTTTTTGCAATATTAAGATCCTTGATCCCAAGGTGGGTGAGCTGAGAGCATATGGTGCTCCAACTAGAGACCTTATCTTGATGAATGCAATTACATATGAAATGGCGGCAAGCCGATTGGAAGATACAGGCGACAAAGATAGCCTAATCAATGCATCTTCGCTGGACTATGTAAAATGACAAACAAGGCCTCTTTGCTGGACTATGTAAAATGACACAAGTGGAAAAACTAGCCTGTCGACACCTCTTCGAAAGATTGTGTATGCAATGCAAATCCACTGGCAGCATTTCTAAGCTTGATTCAGACCAAATTTGTCAATAATGCCAGCTTGTTCATGCCAAAGCAGGCTGAATGTAAAATGTAATAACTGTTGGCTGTAAACATCTGTGATATCCCATATCTATAATGAATGTACAATAAGATATATATATTTTTTATATATAAATTATTCAATGGGTATTTTAATCAATATCACATATTAATGTTAATATATCATATTAATATAACTATTAATCAAACAATGATTAATAAATAAATATATAATCAATTATCAATTAATAAATAAACAAAAATTAATTAAGTAACTAATAAATAATTAAATAAATATATTAAAAATTACTTGTTAAATAACAATTATTACTATTAATATGCTAAGTTCCGACAAGGCTTAGCCTGTCCGCGAGAGTCAACAATCCGCGTAACACAGGCGCTGATTAAACTAACAACTCCAGCGCCCGGTGACGGTAGCAACGGTTGATGTTGGGCGCAATTCATGACAGGAACATGCCACCATTCCAAGGACGGTGACCATTGGGTAAATCGTGACCTTCCATTGGCTGGCTTACATACTTAGGTGGATATCGACTCTTCAGGAAAGGCATCATGGGGGATCAGAGAAATAAAGAAAGGAAATTAAGAAGGTACCATTAAAAGAGAGAAATGTTATAGTATTGTTCGGTAATACTATAGAGCTTTATATATAAGTATATCTCACGGAGAGTAGAAGTATATCTCACTGTTCTGTTATCAGTCAGAGAACCAACCATTGCGATATAAATATAGATAATTCTGCATCAGGTATGTGTATCAACCTGAAACTCCTATTGAACATAGTTAATATATATATATATATATATATATATACACATCAGATATGCAGGCTAAGCTTAATATTAAATTAGTACCTAAGGAGAGAGTCAGAGATGTACTCAGAGAGAGGCTAGAGTAAATTCCAGCCAGTAGGCCATTCCCAAGATAGGCCGGGGATCAACGACGCCAAGCGCTTGAGGGCATCATACCAAGAAAGGCTTAAGGGCGTGATTCGTTGATGTTTCTAGCTTCAGTCGTATGATCATTAGAATACATATAATATATGTTGATTAATAATAATATAATATATATGTTATATTATTATTAATCATATGAAATTTAATATTTAATATTAAATTGTTATATTATTCTTAATTAATAATTGATTGATGAAACATTATAAGATTGATTAAATTATAATTAATGGGAAGAGGCATGTCCTTTCTTATAAATAATAATGAATAGACATGTCCCATGAAGGGACATGTCTCTCCTTGCCTCATTCCCAATATAAATGAAAGAGAGATTGTTGCATTTGGAAAATACATACAACATAAAGTTCTATTACATTTGCAGTTATCCTAAAACTTAACATGGTATCAAAGCCAAACTACAAATGTAAGAAAGTAGTTTGTTGATGGTTAATGTGTGACTATCTCAGAAAATACAGTCGCAGTACATGGACCATATCTCACAAATCCACCGTTGGATTTTTTTGAATTTTTGATATGTTGGTGAAAACCAAATTTTGAAGAATCTCACCGGAGTGATTGGAGAGAAAGTGTGGGATTCAAAAGTTATGACGGACTGTGTACGGGTCTATGTGAAATTCCTGAAAGTAGCTTTCATTAAAGAGATATATTAATTTTTTATGATTGTGGTCAAGCATTAACAAAGAAGAATGTATTTAAGGAAGTGTGTCTCTTTCTAGAAAGAAAGAATTAATTATAGATTGTCACCTCTCTTGGAGCAATCAAGTCATTTCACAAGAAGACATGAGTATTGTTCAACGATATAAGAGTGGGAATTGTACATTGTGGGGGGAATAATAACCAATGTTACATTTCCATTTGAACCATCCTTAGTGGAGAGTGAGAAAATGGTGATCATTCACTCTAGGTTGTCGCTCTACATGAAGGTCATCGACATGGCTAGCATGAACAACATTATGATCTCCTACAATGTGTCCACCGCAAACAACTTCAAATTTTGATGAGAGTTGATATTTCCTATATGGGCTCACCTTACAAAAGGAAATATTTGAAACTTAAGATAAGTATTTTATGTTTTATTAATGCACATGAATTATGGAGTTTGAAATTTATGCTATAATATTGGCTAGTAACATCTTGTATGCTTCTATCTTTGGTATTTTCGTATGAGATAGTTTAGTTTATAATCTATTTGTAATCTCTCTCTGACATTCCTTCATGACATAAGTACAAGAAATTGTTTTCAGAGGTAACTTTGGACGAGGAGCTAAGAAGATTGATATCAAACTCAGAGGGAGTCTGACAGTTCATCTTAGCAATCTTGGATGATCAACAGATTGATACCTACTCAATGAGTTCTTCTTTATGTGAGAAGTTCGAGGTGAAATCTCTTGTTTTCATTCTCTGCGTTGAGGCATGATGGATGTCATGTGTGTGACTCCATATTTTTAATGGGTCTGCCCCCTATGTACATCATGAGGAAGTGACAACTAACAAATGATTACCACTTGTATTTGTAAGAGTTATTGAAAGGTGACGATCTTACAATAACTTGACCTTCTATTATAATAGACATCTTGTGATGGCTAAAACAGATCATAATAGATAAAACTTGTGGATAGAATCGCCATTTGATGCAATCCACCCGAGAACTTGTGGATAGAATCGCCGATGGAAGAAATCCACACGAGAGCTTGTGGATAGAATCTCCGATGGAGGCAATCCACTCTAAAGCTCGCGAGTTTGTGGATAGAATCGCCAATGGAGGCAATCCACATGAGAGCTTGTGGATAGAATCGCCGATGGAGGCAATCCACTCTAAAGCTTGTGAGTTTGTGGATAGAATTGCCGATGGAGGCAATCCACACGAGAGCTTGTGGATAGAATCGTCGATGGAGGCAATCCACTCTAAAGCTCATGAGTTTGTAGATAGAATCGCCGATGGAGGCAATCCACACGAGAGCTTGTGGATAGAATCGCCGATGGAGGCAATCCACCTGAGAGCTTGTGGATAGAATTGTCGATGGAGGCAATCCACATCTTGAGACTATGCTTCTATTGATTACATCATGAGGATGATGTTTTTATTGCTTACATCATATGATTGATGTTGTCAAGTGTCATATAAGTTTTGACATTGGATTGATTTATCCTCCCTAGCTTAGACGGAGTGTTGATGTTTTATATAGCTATGGTGAGGGTTATAAGTGTTGACACAGGAGACCACTACACATTTTGTTTGATCATCCTCCCTAGCTAAGATGGAGTGTTAATGTTTGTAGCTTCAGTCGTATGATCATTAGAATACATATAATATATGTTGATTAATAATAATATAATATATA
>MU227137.1:4378885-4392384 GCA_018584345.1 Thuja plicata
TATATATATATATCCAATGTTTCTCGAATGCAAAAATACACTAGATATCATCATAAAGCATCATGTCACATCAAAACAACATCATCATGCAGATATGATCAAACCTATAAGCTACAGTATAATCTAGCATCTAACCAACCATGATTTTGATAACCAAAATAATATACTGGCATCGAATGCATCTCACTATGCAGATAATCACAAAAATAATGAGAGTTTAACTCGGGTCAAAATAACATGGAACATAATGCAACCGTAGGAGGCACTACAAAATCAATATCGATGAAGTCCATGATTGTTGTGCAATATCAAAGAAGAGGATTTGCCTTGTTAAGGCCATGCATATATGGAGTGAATATTATTATGGTAAAATAAATGAATGTGTTATTAAACAGAGATCGAGAATGATCTATATATACAAGTACATAAGAGGATGTTTCTATAACGAACAAGAGAGAGGAAATAGAAACATCTTGTAGCGAGAAAGAGAAAGTTTCCATAACGAACAGAAGGAATTTATGGAAACATTACAAAAAGGAGTGACCATTAGAAAAAGACGGAAGAGAGTAAATTAGAAACTATCTAATATCTATTATCGTAATACCCTCCCTTAATGGTCAATCTATCTTCAAAAAAATGGAAATTTGCATTTCCTCAAAAAGCTTAAAAGGCAGCCTCGGGTTGATTAGAGAGGTCTGCAGGTTCTGTAATGTTGGCCTGTGGCTGGGATCCACCCTACTTCCGCTGATCAGAAGCAAACTGGACTTGAGTCGCATCAACAGTGGTAGGACGACTCTCGGTACCCTGAACAAGCGCCTCAAGGCGACGATACTAAAAAATTGTCAACATGCGCTGCTTCTAGGTGTTGTAGTTCTTGTCGTTGAAACATTGACTGCCTCCCAACATCAAGTTGGTGAGAGATGCCACTACACGTTTTCAATGAAAAAGCATGAAAACACAGAGATGGCATAAAGTTCGAGGCAGATTGATGGAAGACCCAAAAAAATTGGAAAGAAACCTAGAGAACAACACAAAAAACCCAGATAGAATCTCTTGTCAGATTCTAAATCCGTTGGCTCAGAAACAAGGCACGGAAAATGATGCACCCAAAAAAAGCAAGATTGTCCCAGTTGAGTTCTCGAAAAACCCACCAAGAATCTGCAAGTAGATTTCCAAGACGACACAAAAACTAAGAGTTTTGAATGAAACCCTAGCCCCTGGAAAAGAATCAAGAAATTGCTGAGATTTTGTAAAAAATGGCAGATTTAGGGCAGGGCGCCACCATCCATGGGTTCGTTTTTGTCAAAAAACAACTTAAAAATCACAGACGACCTCTGAAATCACGAACAAAAGGAGGTAGAAGACACGAAAAATGTGCAAGGCGGAGGAGGTCATCGCGGTTCTGCATAAAAATGCGACTTGGTGTGCAGATAAGCCACGACTTGAATGCAAGAAACTGTCACGATTTCTGCAGACCAAAGAACAGAAGCCACGAGCAAGAGTAAGGAGCCGCGGATTTGAGGCAGAACTGATTCTCCAGTAGGAAAAAAAACGTGAATGACAGACTTCATGATTTTCTAAGCAAAGAAGCTCCACGAAAACCCTAGGTGGGTTTGTATAACAGAGAGCCTAAGCACGAATTTCATAGAGAATGATTTCAAAAAATAGCAGAAAAAATGTTGAAACCCTAGTCGGGTTTGTGAGGAAAAAACAAATGCAAATTTTTGAACACACTCAGGCAAAAGCAGAGCGACCATCGCGGTTCTGCAAAAAAATGCGACTTGGTGTGCAGATAAGTCGCTACTTGAATGCTGGAAACCATCGTGGTTTTTGCAAACCAAAGAACAGAAGCCACGAGCAAGAGTAAGGAGCCGCGGATTTGAGGCAAAATTGATTCTTCGGCAGGAAAAAAAATGCGAATGACAAACTTCGCTATTTGCTGAGGAAAGAAGCTCCACGAAAACCCTAGCTGGGTTTGTATAACAGAGAGCCTAAGCACAAATTTCATAGAGAATGATTTCGAAAAAATAGCAAAAAAAAATGTCGAAACCCTAGTCGGGTTTGTGAGGAAAAAACAAATGCAAATTTTTGAACACACTCGGGCAAACGCAGAGGAGGTCATCGTTGTTCTACATAAAACATGACTTGCTGTACAAATAAGCCACGACTTGAATGCAGGAAATCGTTGTTGTTTCTGCAGACCAAAAAATGGAAGCCGCAAGCAAGAGTAAGGAGCCACGAATTTGAGGCAGAATTGATTCTTCAACAAGAAAAAAAAAACGCGAATGATAGACTTCACGATTGCTGAGGAAAGAAGCTCTACGAAAACCCTAGTCGGGTTTGTATAACAGAGAGCCTAAGCACGAATTTCACAGAGAATGATTTCAAAAAATAGTAGAAAAAATGCTAAAACGAGGCCAGGAATTTGCTCTGATAGCATATTATGGTAAAATAAATGAATGGGTTATTAAACAGAGATCAAGAATGATCTATATATACAAGTACATAAGAGAATGTTTCTATAACGAACTGGATAGAGGAAATAGAAACATCCTATAGAGAGAAAGAGAAAGTTTCCATAACGAACAAAAGGAGTTTATGGAAACATTACAAAAAGGAGTGACCATTAGAAAAAGATAGAAGAGAGAGTAAATTAGAAACTATCTAATATCTATTATCGTAATAAATATACATTATTTCAACCATTGCCAAAGTCACTATTTAATCAGATGTACTTTCACAGGAATCATAATACATATGACTCATTGCCTACCAAGCCCGTAGTACTTGAATACTTTGTCACATTATTTCCTTATCTTTATTGGTCATTCATTGTTTGTTGACCAATTGACTACTGCTTGTAATCTTTAATGATATTGAGCAGTTGTCAGAAATTGTGAAGTCTCACCATTGTGAGACAATTTCTAATTAGAGTAACAATTAACTTATAATTAAATTATATATTATATTTTATTATTATTTATCTTTTTATTTTTTTATATTTTAATCTTATTATTATTATTATTATTATTTATTGTTAAATTATATTTTTCAAATAGGACATTACAGTCCACCCCTTCCCAAAATTGCTTGGCTCCAGCAATTCCAATTATTTTTTTTTAAAACAAGGGTCAAGACCATCTATGTAATGGCATCGAAACTGATTTGGATTGAACAACGTTTGTCCATAAATTCATATCTTTAGGTTCACTCTAGTTATTCTCTTATTCTAGATCAACAGAAAGTAGATCTACACATGGAACATACACTTGAAAGTACAAAGTATGCACATGAATGTATAAAGACACAAGGTATACCTACAATACAAGCATTGTTAGATTCCTTCTTATTGTCTAGGATGATTCACTGATTCATCGTGTTGTTTTTCCGTGCTCATTTAACCATGGGCACTGATTTGCCCTCCCAACCATAGGCAATCATATTATGGTAAATCGATGTTGTTGTATTAATCAGAGGAGATGAAAGCTCCTTATATAGATTTACGAAGACGTTTCTAAAAGAAAGAAATGTTGACAAAAGACAGAATAGGAAACTTTCCTATATAGACTAAAGACTACTAGATGACCATTAAAGAAACATTCTATCTTGGAAGATATTATCCTAATAAATCAATTATTGTCTTGCCTGAGCACTGCTTCTTAATATTGCAGATTGAGTGTAATATCTATCATTATTCAAGAGAGGAAGATTAATCTTCCTTTATATCTTTTGTGGTGCCTCTTCACCAAGGGACGCCACTCTTCCAAGTGGCACCAATTATATATTATTAATATAGTATAATAATTATTATATTATTATATAATATAATAATTATTATATAATATAATAATTATTATATAATATAATAATTATACAATATAATTATAATATAATCATATTATCACATAATAATATAATTATATTATCACAAGTGTTCATCACGGAATCACTCACATGATGTCGTCATTTCACGATGACGGTCACCATAGCTACTCCCAGAGAGAGAATCAACACAAGTGTTTAGTCATCGAGTCACTCACATGACTTCCACCATTGCTACTCCTAGAGGGTGGGTCCATCTGTTAGGATTAAGTAATACTGAGAGGGGGGGTGAATTAGTATTACAACACTTTAAACATGAACTTAATAATTTCCAACTAAACCAAATAATTACTGAAATGAAAAGAACATAAGCACATAACACATAACTCATAACACCATGAATTGTTGTCGAGGAAACCCTGGCCAAGGGAAAACCCCGGTGGGGATGGTACCCACAAATATGTACTAAAAGTATAGTGTCCCTGTTAGGAGACCTAGCCCTGTTAGGAGCTGAATATTACATTAGCATATTTCCCTATTAGGGGAATACAAAACCCTTTTAAAGGTATACTGAGCACATTGCTCTTACAATCAGAAATATAGTTATGTTACAATCAATCTCAGAAGTGAACAATACAAGCATCAGCTATGCTTAGATAGTTCCAGTTGTAGCTTGCATCAACATCTGCCTGACATCACAATGCATCCATTCCATTTTTCTATCATTCATACCATATCCACACTTTGCTTTACAAAAAGCTCTTCATATATATATGTATTACATTATCCAGAGGGCTCTCAAATACATTACAAAATAGAATTAATACTTATGCAAAGAGTAAATACAAAGTCGGCGACCTTATACTACCAAAGCATAGGTTATCCACAATCCCAATCCAACCTACCACGTTTGGATTCCATGTCATACTCCCTTAATCATCGCGACTATTCATCTTCCTTGTATCACTGTTACTCTGTCTTCACATGTCTTCAACTATCTATAACTCACTGCGATCAACCCCAAAACTCAAGCAACCTTAACTGAAGGTCATACATACCCCAAAATGTCCTTTCCTAAACTCACAAGTCTTCATTCCCCATATACTAACTTTGTTGTCCAAAATTGTACTGCTATACTCTGTATTTCTGTTTACTGTACTTAGTCATTTTGCAATCTGCATCTCCAAAACTGTAAACAATTCCAAGCGATCATCATACCAAATGTGTTGCCATAAATGACAACCCTCAAGTGTCCCATATCGCTCCAAAATGAATCACTTGCAAATACCATCATGGTTACTCCCATGAATGGAAATATAAATGAGCACAAGTGCCTATCATGGAATCACTCAACGTGATGTTGTCATCTCATCATGATGTTCACCATGGCTACTCCCACAGGGTGAATAAACACAAGTGCTAAGTCATGGATTTTCTCACATGACATTTACCATGGCTACTCACAGAGGTTGGATTCACCACAGTTACTCCCAGAGGATGGAACAAGAGCTTTCACCTCAAACTTCTCTGTCACGGAGAAGAATGCATTACAAGGGTTGACACCTCAAATTTCTCCATCTGAGAGAAAAATGCATACAAGGGATTGCACCTCAAACCTCTGCCTCATAGAAGAATTCATTAACAAGGGATTGTACCTCAAAATTCTCTCTCACAGAGAAGAATGCATTAAGCAGGCTCTCTTTGAAATAGATATCATCCTTCTGACCTCCTCGTCCAGGGTTGAAATGTCAAACTCCCTTTGAATTTGATATCAACCTTCTGACCTCCTTGTCCAAGGTTGCCTCTGATGAATGGTCAGACTCCCTCTGAATTTTAATTCCTTCACTTCAAAGAAACTGATCATAATCAGTATAAACTTCCTTTTCAAGAGATGTCTCAACTCAACCCTTTGAACCAATCAACACCATATGCCAGAGAGTCATGTCCCTTGTATTCTTCAACAATTTTCATACCATCATTTGTAAGTTTGACAACTACAAACCCATTGTCCATACTTGCAGACAAAACCAAGTTTCCAATAGAAGGATGGAATTTAAGCTTCCAAACTTATCCACCTAAACCAATTGATTCTTGCACTACTGGTTTTTCCACTAGTCTGAGATCCCATAACCTCAAACGTTCATATTGGCTCCCAGTGATGATAGAATTTTCTCACTGTTGACTCCTCTGAATGCTACAAACTCCCATCTGATGGCTCTCTATGTTTCTAAATGTTGGATGATCAATATATTCTCACAAGTCCCAACCATAGAAGTTACAATCATCAGCACCACTGCACAACACATCTGAGAACAGTTTCAACTCATAAAGATTTGGGGAATCAGCAACGGTCTTCAGAATGGTGCCTTCTAAATGATTCTCAAAAAATTCAGAAAAACCACAGTAGAGGCGTTATTTATCTCCCATTCATGCAATTCTTCAACGTTCACCAATATGCTTGAATTTGGAAATTGTTGTCAGAGCCTGGTTGGGAAGAACCACTTAATATGCATGCACTGTAAACATTACATGACCACGACAAATACAATTACGACACAAACTTTAGAGACTCTAAGTACGCCTGCCGGTAAAGGACCTCGATAAATATGAGAATGCATGAGTTGTAATCATTTGTCTCGGAATAGTTCAACGCTTAACGTTTCACAAATGTTTTTGCGTCATGAATTTGGGATTCCCAAGTGCTATAAAATGACCATTATAGGAAACTCTCCATAGCAGATTTTCCAATAACCTTTAATCATCCACTCAAATTAGTGATCTTCTTCTTCTTAGAAGGCTCGTTCCAAATCATATCAAACCAACGAATTTCTTGTGGTCTTGAAGTAACAATTCAACCTCCCAAATCCTTTAGCGTTTAGCACTATACAACAATTCTAGAGTTTATTTAATTAGAACGTAGCTTGTCCCTGCTCTGGAAGAGATTGCTCCACTCGTGAGTATTCTAAATGATACGGTGACTCTTCTTTCTCCTGCAACTTAACAACACGCCATATATATTCAGCTACCCAATGAATCGAACCATATACAACCCGCATGCGCTTACTACTTCAAAAGAATCATTGGCGACATTGAAGGTGATTTTGTGTGGGAAGGAGTTTAAGTTTGATGAGACTTGAACAGTCATACTTTATCAGACATGAGCGATAACAATGTGAAATAACTTATATCACCCTCCATTATAGTCACCTTACTACAAATCTTCCTTAACTAGGACGTCTAGTTCACCCCCTAGGCCCCCAGACCAACCATGGTACGAACTGGTACTTGGTTCTGGTCCAGTTCGCCTGTGGGTTCCACCTGGGTTCAAACCTAGGCAGGCTGGTTCCTCCAGGCCAAACCTAGGTCGAACCAGGGCAGACCCAGGCAGACTAAGTGTGAACCAGGTACATTTCCATTGAGAAACATTCTATAATTTAGTGTGGAAAACAATTATTACAAAATTTGAATAAGATTTTAACATTACAAATTTTTTTTTTCTGAAGTTCAGATATTTATTACATCAAATTAAACTAGCCCTCAAGATTTCTTCTAGTGAAATTTTTATATCCAATCGTTGATAATGACCCCTGTTTGATTAATTGGAAGCTCTGTGTAGTGATAAATTGTATTTTAAACATTAAACAATATCTTCAATAGGTGAAGGGAGTTGCGAGCTACATTTTCAACATTTTTCAAGTAGGATGTTAATTACAAACAAACAAACTCTCTGTACAGTGAAAAAGTAATAAGCATTTGAGGACTTGGAAAGCAAGAATGTTATTGATGCAACTGATCCCATTGGCACTGTTTCTGATTCAACTAATGCCTTTGATGATGATGAAGAAGAAGATTTAGATAATCCATTAGACGATTGAAACTTAGTATAAAGTTCCAATTGTTGAAAGTCAAAACAATGATACTTGAACTCAATTTTATTATTTTAATAATTTGATTACAAGTATATGGTGTTTTTGTTGTTTTTAGGATACTATGTGACATTCTAATCTTAATTCATGCTTCTAGGCTGCATACATACATACATACATACATACATACATACATACATATATATATATATATATATATATATATATATATATTAATTACATGTTTTTGTACTAACGAACCCAAACAAACTCAAACACCATTTCAAAATTTTGTTGTACCGGCGAACCAGTTCTTCGAACCTGAACTTGAACTCGAACTCGAACCGGCAACTTAGTTTCTTAATTGATGGCCTAGCTATAATCTCATCAAAATATTTGATCTTATATCCGCCATATTATAGAATAGATATCATGTAGCCACGACTTCACAATTATCAATTATGGATTCCACATTCCCATGCTTTCCTATTTGAACTTCACCAATAAATATTATTTGCGGCAATTACAATAAGATCCCGTGCTGGAATATTACAAACTACTTCTAATGTAATTCTCTCCCATTGAATCAGGGTATCGAGAAATGGCTATGTGACTCGTCGGTTGCCTTCACACACAACCATGATGCTCAAATATCAAATCAATCCTCAATCACTGAAATGAAAGAAGCTGCTTTAGAAGCCTTCACGCTAAGAGTATTTCATTTCCTCACGCCGATAATATTTGTAATGTTCCACTTGGTTAATCGAATAACAATCTCTATTTCTCTACAACAAATATTAGATAGGAATCACGACAAACTATTGTTTCACCAGATTAATATTATTGGCGCACTATAGACATTGCTTACACATTTAATAATAAACTATAATTTGGTGATACACCCGTTCAATGGAGGAGTATAGATGAATTATTTAAATTGCCACCTTTCATATTACCTTTGTTGTAAAGGCCTTGTGGAAAAATGCGGATGAAGCCACACTGAAATATTAGAAGGTCCTTGGCAATATCATCAACGACATGTGTAATATGTAAGTTTGGCCTCTTTTTCTTTCATGCGATATATTAAACATCAAACTATAGTTTAATATTTGAGACATATTATAAACCCCCGCCTTGAAATATTAGCCTATTGTTTTTCTGAAAATACTACTCTAATGTGGCACACCATATATCATTCCTCGTGAATGATTCCAACTAATCGCATATCCCTTGGATTTTGATTAGGCACGTCGATGGTCAGAGGTTTGAACATAGACAATTTTTTAGAGAATGAAATGACACTACTTTTCGTGCCTTCTGCTCTAGATATTATCGTGGGAAGCCTAATCACACTATATTATTTGACTGCATTAGCGAGCTCACCTAGGGAGATGGTTGACGCTGACCAATGTAGCTGAATTGTACAGGCGGTGAGCAGGATCAAAAGAGCCACAAAATAACTTTTCAAAGTCTGCAGTTTCCTTCATATTGAAACCTCACAGGCTAGTAGGGAACCCGCTCTAATACCATGATGTTTTTATGTGCTCGTTTAACCATGGGCACTGATTTGCCTTCCCAACCATAGATAATCCATGATTGTCTCCCCCGAGCATTGCTTCTTAATATTGTAGATTGAGTGTAATATCTATCATTATTCAAGAGAGGAAGATTAATCTTTCTTCCTTTATATCTTTTGTGGTGCCCCTTCACCAAGGGACGTCACTCTTCTGAGTGGCACCGATTATTATATTATTAATATGATATAATAATTATTATATTATTATATAATATAATAATTATCAGTGTTATTCGGGGACGCAGCCCCAGCCTAAAACCCTCATTTTCGGAACGGGGGACGGCTAGNCCCACCCTGTCCTCGATTTTCTAAAAATGACAGGGGACGTCCTAGAAACTTGGGGACGTCGCCCAAAATTTGGGGGGGGGGGCTGGGGACGCCTCGGAAGTCCCCAGGACAGATGGGTGTCCCCAATAGGATAGGTTGCATTAGCACTTGAAAAAATAAATTTTCTTTTATAAAACCCTTTCTTTTTTAATTTTAAAGTGGATCCCTCCTTCCAAGTTTGCCCTATTATGCTTATTACTATTTGGTAGTTAATTCCTACTATTTGGGGTACTCTAATTAGTATTTGGCAACATTACATTAATAATTGTTAAATTAAGAATGTTGTCACAGTCATGCTACACACTCAAAAGACCTGGAAAGTATGAAAATTGCATTAAAGACCTGGAACATGCATCTTTATGTCATTTTGTGGCAATACATCAGTGCTAGGTTGGTTTTGTGTTGGTTTGGGTCCTTTGTGGAAGATTTGGTGAAAAGTGGAGGTTTCATCAAGGTGTCATCTTGCTGTAACAGACCTATATCATGATCAAAACTGTATAGCAAACTTGTTCGTATTAATATCATTCCACTTACAATGAACTAGAGGTGTAGTTGTAGGGGAGTAATGGTGTAACCCCAATTTAGATCATTGGAGAATGTGGTCTAGAGTGAGAAGAGCATTGGGAGACATATACTTGATCCACTGTCTGTAGCAGCCCTTTCTGGAGTCGATGTCAAACCTGCAACAGTCAAGTCCAACATGGTTTCCAAAGTTTTTCATGTTAGTATTTCATAGGAATGTTATTTCATGGACTGGCACTAATGTGCAAATGATTATCTTCCAAAGCAATTGTAATGTTATGCCTATAATGTGTACACCGATAATTTATATCAAACTTAAATGATAGTAGTGTGCTTCAATTTGGAAGGGGGGTTATTGTTCTTGTTGCTATTGACAATGAACTTCGAATTTTGTTCTTGGGTGTATTTCAATTTGTATGTTTTTATTTTAATACTACATGCATATTGACAATGATTTCCAAATTATGAATGCATATTGAGTATTGAGTTTAAATATATTAAAATGTTGTATGTTAAGGTTCTATGAGTATGATGTTAAAATGGCATGCTTTATCCATGCTTTCATATAAATGTAATGTATATATGCAAATTTCGCTATATTTATATAGTCGTCCCCTACCATCCCCAAACTTGGCAAAAAAAATTATGGTCCTAGAAATTCGTTCCTTGTCATCCCCGTCCCAGAAACTCGGGGTAATACTAATAATTATACAATATAATTATATTATCTAAAAATAATAATATAAAAATTATATATTATAATTATATTCACATAATAATTATATTATCTCACAATAATAATGTATTAATTATATTATCAATATAATTATTATATCATAATCATTATATTATCACAACCTTTATGTTATCTATGTCGGCCTGAAGGAATCCAACCATAGCTACAATAACATTAACACATTGCAACCCTACAGGATGGCAGGATCAAAGCTCTAATACCAATTGTAGTGTCCCCTACTGGGACTTTACTATATTTACCCTAGAATTCCCAACTAGGGTTTGGATTGCACTTGGAAATGACAATTTGTAACGTTCCCTACTAGGACGCTTCCAATTCCCGATGATTAACTTACATCACACATGCTATTAAATCAGGTTAAACTAAGAACTAATTAAGAATCCATGATACATTTGATAGATAGCATACTCAGTCCCAAATTCCCTATTCCTCTCCTAATCAATAACCTTAAGAAGGATGGGGATTTAACTTGGTTATGCCTTTTTGATTGGCTATTTCTTTTTTTCTAAATATCATTCTAACTTATGCCATCTATGTTGTTAAGGTATGTGTTGATGTGAGTTTTGTTCCACTACAACATGCAGAATCAAATATACAATGTTTCAAGACGAAACATCAACTACTCAATCCTCTCTTGATATAAGGTCATCTCTCATGCTAAGCTTGCAACGTAAGATCATGAAATGACTTCAAGGTTCCTTCTATTGTGGACACTCGCTCAGTGAAATAATGTGATTTGGTGGTAATCACTTAGGGGGAGTTACGCTATTCATCCAATGGATATCAACTCTTGCACCACTAATGATTTAGCATCACAATGTGCAATGAAAATATAGCTTCTCTCAAACTTCCATTTCAACAACTTAAACTTGCTAACTTAGGCTTGACTTCTACTCCTACTCCTAAGTAGGAATGCAAGGAATCATGGATGGCTTGGATTCTACCAAGTGGAATCTTGTCAGCGACCTCAACTTCACCTAGTGCAAGCTTCTAAGGATCTCAAATTGTTTTCATATCAACACTTTCTCATTAATCCAACTTGGAAGTACAAATTAAGGATCCAATATCGATTGAACTTAAGTGCAATGACTAGCTTACCACACAAGGCTTCCTCACAATCAGCAAAGAGGCTAGTGGCCTAGTATACTTGAGTCGAACAAACAAACATCCAAAATTACTTTCATCCAACTAACTACTTCAACATGGAAATAAATCTACTCCAAGTAAGAGATTGAAGAAACCATGAAATACTCCAAACGTCACATACATTCACCATGAAAAACCAACAATGAAAGAAGGAATAATTTTGGCAGTATTGTATATCAACAATTTGATCAAGTTTTCCTTACCTAACCTACTCTACTCTATCTTCTATCCTACTCTAATCTAATGCTCCTTAGCTCTTGAATCTAACTAGCTAACCAACTTCACCTTTACAAATGAGAAGGCCTTGGCCTTTTATAGATGTCCAATTACAACGAAGGGCCAAGATCCATTTGAAATCAAGGGTCAAGATTAAATCCTATAAACCCTAATTAGGGTTGCCAAATTTACAACCAATTACAAGAGGGCACCAAATCATGGGCCAATAAGAAAATTACAATGATTTCTCAACCAATGAGAAAATAGGACATTTGGCATGTTGTGATTGCTTGTGCTTGAAATCTGGAATTTTCTGATTGGAGAAGACAACTAGGTGCCACCTCATCATCCTTATCCTGTAGCTCTGATTGTGAAGAGAAAATAATATCTCTTGATACTCAACATTTCTAACTTTGATTAACTCTTCCGAAACTATCAAATTCTTGTGAATGAATGGGATGACATGTTCCCAAATTGTTTCGTCCTCTCAACTCCTCTCCATCTTTGTTCTTGGAAACTTTCTCATTGCAATGATTTGGATTGGCATCCTTGAACTTGCACCCAGTCTGATTTGAACTTGATTGTACTTGAAATTGCCTTCAAGTGATTGGACTTGTCCCTCTGATCTCGATCTTGAATCCCAACTTGATCTCAATTTGAATAGCCTTGATGTCTTGTCCTTCGATAACTTGGTGTGAACTTCCTTCCCACTTGTTGGCGTGATAATAGAGGATAGGAGTACCATCCTTGCCTCGGTCCTTCTAAGTTGTTCCCAGATTTGCTTTCCAAGGAAAGTAGCTTCCCATGATTTCGTTGCCAAGAGTTCCAAGATTTGCTCTTCATTCAGCCCTTTGCTCCGTAACTTCCACCTTTCGCTTTAGTTGTCTTTCCTTGGAGTCTCGAACATCTCCCTTAGCCTAGGCTTTCAAATGAGATCTTGGAATTGAAATGAAGGTCCACTTGCTGCCTTCGAAGTCTTGATTATCACCTTGTCATTATCTCCATCCCTCCAAGCCTCTCCCTTTCAAAATCAACCTTGCAAAACGAAGAAGAAAACTTCCTTAAGTTCATAAAAGCATAAGAGAAATCTGAAAACTTCACAAAATAAAATCATGTTAATATTAAGTTAGATAGACTTTATCTAAGATTTCACCAAATTTAAGACTCGAGTCCTTCATCTTCTTGCAAATTTTGAGAGAAAATTAAATTGAAATCTGGAAAACAAGTAAATTTTCTTCAACAACATGCCTAGATTTCATCTTTTACC
>MU227137.1:4409923-4424751 GCA_018584345.1 Thuja plicata
TGAGTGTTTGATCAAGGAAGGTAGCATAGAGATGTCTGATATCAAGTGACAGACTAAACTTTTAAATCCTCTAACAAGGTCACACCTAACAGTGTGTTTGTAACCTTTAACAGGGTTGGCTCTTCACTGAGCTCACTTCATAAGAGTAAAAATTATGGGTTACCGGTTCCAAGTGGTTTTTCTCTTAACAGGGTTTCCACGTTAAAAATTCATGTGTCAATGTGTTTATGAGTCGTTACTTTAGTGTTTTGCATTACACATAGCTAATTTGGATTGATCGGTATATTCTAGATAATTTACTGTCTTTCGGTAAATTAACAGACTGTTATTTGGTAAACATATAGTATAAGGTTTAACAAATCATTCCGAGCAGTAGTATTTTGATAATTGTATGTGAAGGCATTCATCTTATAAGACTGAAGATAACTAGAGGCTTAATATTGTGGTACTAAGTTTTTGGGTTGATTATTGGAATATTTTTTAGGCCACTGATTCACCACCCTCCCCAACCACCGCCCCGCCGCCCNCCCCCCCCCCCCCCCCCCCCCCCCCCCCCCCCCCCCTCAGTTATTACTAACAATTGGTATTAGAGCTTGTGTGCTTAGAAAGAGAGTCTAACATCTCAAGCTAAATATCACAAGATGAACAGACAAGATGTGCCCAAGTTGAATAAAGACAACTTTGCATCACGGAAAAGAAGAATAAGACTCCACCTGTATTGGAAATGATATTGTTCAATACTTAGATAATGAATATGTGTTGCCTACTCACACTCTTGAGCAATTAAGAGTAAAGAATGAGCACAATTGCATGATGATAGAACTTGCATCATCACTCTCCGATGTTGAGTTTGAAGATGTCAAAACCTGCACCTCTGCAAAGCAAATGTTGGATAAGTTGAAGTTGGTACATGGAGGACATGCTAATGTACTAAGAGCAAAGGCAGAAAGCCTAAGAGGGAGGTTTGATGACCTAAGGATGAAAAAAGGCGAAAATATCACTCAGTATAGCTGCAGAATCAAAAAGGTAGTCAATGCTATCTGAGGAGTTGGAGGGGTACTTGAAGAGGAGACAGTGGTAAGTAAAATCTTAAGAACCTTACTGCCTGTATATGCTATTAGAGTTTCTGCTATTCAAGAAATGAGAGTAGTTGCAAACAATATAGTTACTCTAAATAGTTTGATTGGTAGACTGATTTCATTTGAGATGAATAACTTTGATAATAGTGTCTTACCATATATAGAATCTGCATTCAAATCTTTTTTAAAGATAAGTAACTCAAGTCATAGACATACTGTTAGAAATGATAGTGACATTGATAATGAGGATCAAGGACTTGATGAAATTGAAGCACTAATGGCTAAAAGATTGCAGAGAGGCAAAGGTAGATACAAAGGTAAATTACCACTTGTATGTTTCAATTGTAAAGAGGTTGGACACTTTGATACAAGATGTCCAAACAGAAGAAAATATGACAGAGGAAATGATAGATCATATGAAAAGAAGTTTGATAGAGGTGATAATAGAGATTACCGGAGAAACCGTCAATCTGACAAAAGAGATACATGAGACTACAAGGACAAAGGGAAGAAAACTTGTTACCTAGCTGAGAACAGAGCTGATGACACTGACACCGAATTAGAAGAAGACATCGAGATGGTATTTGGAGCCATGAAGGATGATTCAGATGAATATGAAGAAAGGTATGTAGAAACTACACTCATATCTAAAGTTATTAAAAATGATGTCTGGATCATAGATAGTGGTTGCACTCACCATATGACCGGTGATAAACAAAAGTTTGAGACTTTTGAATACTATAGTGGTGGTTCAGTGAGAATGGGAAATGATACACCTTGTCTAGTTGAAGGTAAAGGAACTATAATGTTGAATAACCCGATCAAATGTGAAAATGCTTACTGGGTAAAAAGACTGAATTATAATTTGTTAAGTGTTTCACAACTGAACAATTCAGGTCACAGAGTAGCATTTGAAAATAAGAAGGCAAAGATCTTCAATGAATCAGGAAGATTGATTGGTATCGGTGAGCAGACAAAAGGTAACATTTTCTATTTTGATGACACTAACACCACTTATTTAATGGCTAGAAACGAAGACATATGGTTGTGGCACAAAAGATTGTGTCATGTGAACTTTGACAACATGATAAAGATAAGCAACAAAAGGAATGTCAGAGGCCTACCGAGCATGACTAAGCCCGAGCATATCATGTGCAAAAATTGTCAAAAAGGTTACATGACAAAGTCTAGTTTCAAGAGTAAAATCCATACATCTAATGTAATTCTAGAATTAGTCCATACAGATCTATGTGAGCCCATGAGGACACAAAGCTACTATGGAGATAGGTATTTTATTCTCTTTGTTGATGATTATTCTAGAATGATGATAGTCATGTTCTTAAAAGATAAATCAGAAGCATTTAAGATGTTTAAATGGTACAAGGCTATGGTAGAAAAACAAAGTGAAAAGAAATTGAAATGCTTAAGGTCAGATAGAGGAGGGGAATTTACTTCAGATGAATTTACTAACTATTGCAATGAGCATGGAATTAAAAGACAGGTTTCTGCACCGAGATCACCACAGCAAAATGGAATTGCTGAAAGGAGAAACAGATCAATTGTTGACTGTGCAAGAACATTGATGATTGAGAAAAGCATCACTCAAACTTTCTGGAGGGAAGTTGTCAGTATTGTTGTCTACACATTAAATAAAGTACAATTGAAGGACACAAAGAAGGCACCCTATGAGCTTTGGTATGGTCATACGTGCTCAATGTAATTTACTTCAGAATCTTAGGTAGTCAATGTTATATATTGAAGGATGATAGAAATGGAAAACTTGACTCCAAAAGTGATGAAGGCATCTTTCTAGGGTACTCAACCAAAAGCAAGGCTTATAAATGTCTTAACAAGTCATCTAAAAAAATCATTGAAAGTGCAAATGTGAAAATAGATGAATTTGCAGAAAAGAATGACAAGAAAAGCAGAAAAGAACCAGAGGACTTCAACAGGTTTGTTTATACAGAATCTGACACTCTACTTGAGCAACAGTGTATCACTCCCGAGCAACAAAACATTGCCCCCGAGCATCAGACTGCAATTACCGAAAAATCAGGAAAATCCTCAAGATGATGTTTCGAACAATGGAGATCAGAACAAAGGTCAAGAAGATGATCAGAATGATGAACAATGGATTGAACTGAAACTTTCCAAGTATGTTCGAAGACATCATCCACAGAATCAAATCATAGGAGACAAGAAAGCTGGAACAAGAATAAGAAGTAAGTCACTAAACACTAGATGTTTACTTTTGTGTTTTTTATCCTAAATCTATTACCACTGCACTTGAGAATGAAGAATGGGTCAGTGCTATGAATGAAAAAATAAAACAGATTGAGAAGAACAATGCATGGACACTAGTACTAAGACCAGATGACAAGAATGTCATCGGTACCAAATGGATATTCTGAAACAAGCTGAATGAGAATGGAGAAGTCAGTAGAAACAAAGCAAGGTTAGTATGCAAAGGGATATGCACAAGAAGGTATTGATTATGGAGAAACCTTTGCACTCGTTGCTATACTAGAAGGAGTTAGAATCTTACTTGCTTATGCTGCATTCAAAGGATTCAAGGTATACTAGATGGATATCAAATCTGCATTCCTAAATGGAATACTGGAAGAAAAGGTATACATTGAACAACCAGAAGGGTTTGTTGATCCAGACAAGAGAAACATGGTATGTAGACTACATAAAGCCTTGTATGGATTGAAACAAGCACCTAGAGCCTGGTATGAAAGACTTCACTCATATCTCATTAGCTTAAAATTTGTTAGAACAAATGAAAATAACAATTTATACTTAAAAGAAGATACCGATTGTAATATTCTGATTGCTGAAATTTGTGTTGATGATATCATTTTTGGGGGAAATGAATTGTTATGCAAATCCTTTGCTAATGAAATGAGCAAAGAATTTGAAATGTCTATGTTTGGAGAGATCAAATTCTTTCTTGCTCTATAGATTCTTCAACAAGATGCATGCATATTTATCACTCAGTCCAAATACATCAAGGAAGTGCTGAAGATATTCAAGATGGAAGATTCCAAACCAGTTGTAACACCTATGGCTACCAGATGTAAGCTGACAAAAGAAGACAAATCCAATGAGGTAAATCAGACCTTATATAGATCAATAATTGGCAAACTGATGTATGTTGTTCATACCAGACCAGATATAGCACATGCAGTTGGAATAGTTGCAAGATTCTCTGCTAATCCCAAAGAATTACATATGACTGTTGTCAAGAGAATTCATAGATATCTGAAGAACACCGAGGACTATGGCTTATGGTATAAAAGAGAAGGAAAATTTGAGCTACAAATCTATATAGATGTTGATTGGGCTGGAAACATTGATGACTGAAAGAGCACAACTGGAGGAGCATTCTTCATGGGTGACAGACTTGTCACATGAATCAACAAGAAGCAAGGATGCATCTCTCAGTCTACTGCAGAAGCAGAGTATGTAGTTGTTGCTGCAAATTGCTCCAATATTGCATGGATCAAACAATTACTGGAAGGTATGAATATGAAGATTTTTGAACCAGTAATTATTTATTATGATAACACCAGTGCAATTAACATTTCTAAGAATCCAGTCATGCATGCTAAGACTAAGCATATTGCTATAAAGTATCACTATCTGAGAGAACAAGTGCAAGCAAAGGAGGTGACACTGGAATATGTTCAATCAAAGGAACAATTAGCTGATATATTCACCAAGCCATTACCAAAAGATACATTTGAGTATCTGAGACAGAGACTAGGGGTCCAACCCTTGTCTATAGGTCAGTAAGAAGACTAGGAGGTTGCATCGGCCTATACCAAATTTGAAGATCAGTCATGTTGATGCAAACACTGAGATGGACAGCAACAGATATATCTGTACATAGCAAGGTACAAATCTGCACCGAAAACCAAAGACATTGTATTGTTGATGGATAGGGAAATTCAAGGAATATATTATGTAAATAATGGAAGATGATAAAAACAAGGAGAAGTGTTTTTGTTTGGAATTGGTGTAAAAGGGAGAGATTATCTCATTATCACCAGGGAGAGATTTGCATTATCATAAGGTAGAGATTATCTCAACATCATAAGGGAGAAATTATCTCATTGATCAGAAAAGATTATATCATTATCCATAAAGGTGAAGTTTCTGAAAATCAGAAAGAAAGAGTTAATCAATATTCAAAGGGAGAGAAATTGATTATATATGAAATATCCATCTAAGGGAGAGAAGTAACAAAGGGAGAGAGTTCAGACAAAGAGAAAGATTGTTGTCAAAGGAAAAAGAAATTATTAAGAAGAGGAACAGTCAAGGCAGAGCACATATTAGAATAGAAACATAAGATGCTACATCTATCCAGTGAAGGGATTGAAGATTGAAAACAATCATTCTGCAAGAAACAAATCTAAGCTATTTTGAGCTTACCGAAAGTCAGAAATTTTTAATAGTTGCATTAGGAAAGCTTGATGAAACTATTATATTTCATATTGTATTAGTAATAGTATAGTATGATAATGTAGTATGTTGCCATCAATGCCAAAGGGAGAGATCGATGACATGTAACTGATTGAATGTTTGAAGATGTTAAGTTGATCACCGAAATGTAGAAGGATAATGCAAGACATTAAATCAGTTAATGGATTGTATTGTCATTGATGTCAACTTGATATAATCTAATCGGTTATAATCAAAGTGTCAAAGACTTCAGAGAATCAGAGAGATAAAGATTATGCTTTTAGAAATGCATAAAAGACAAGCATTCAGAATGTGACTTCAAACACCGACGACTAGTGGAACCCAACGGATAGAGATCATCGAAAGTCAAGTCACAGTGATGCCCGAGCAAGAACACCGAGCAGAATCACAAGCATAACCGACTGCCAAAAACATAGTGTAAACCTACGGAGAAGCCTAAGGAGAACTGGAGTGTTGATCAAAGCTATCAAAGAGTTAAAAACACCGAAATTAACTTAAGTTCATAAATGAAAAAATATCTAGCTGGCAAAGCTAAATATGGACTTAACTGGGAGTTATCTTTGTTTTCATCGACAAGATAAAGCCAAAGATAAGTAAAGGATTTAAAGTTGTTTTGTCTAGTTGGCAAGAAGATCTTTGCGAGATAAAACAGGGGTTTTGCTTTAAATCTAATTGGCGAGAATTGTGGATCACGCCAAGATCAAGAAAATCAAGAACCTAACAATGGTGATATCATGTCTATAAAGAGACAGCTTAATTCATTATGAATGAGGTGGGTGAATGAATGAAAAGAGGATGTTGAAGAGAAACTGATGAAGAGCAACTTCATACAATCTTGATCAATCAAGCTAAGGAAAGAGCTAAAGTTTTCTGCGGACACCGAGCAACAGAGCACATCATCACCGAACAGAACTAAAGTCAAGCAAAGGTATAAACAGAGATATATTGATCAGATTAGTTTATGAGATTACAATAGGTTTGAAAATCTGCAAGTATAAGTTGTATATGTGAATAGATCATATTGTTTCAGTTTAACCATTGATTCAGAAAGTCTCTTAACCGAGCGGGATTTAAAGATCTTTTCTATATTGAGATACATCCACAGGAGTATCAAAAAGTTTGATCATGAAGATAGCATGAGATGTTAGATACCTATTGACAGGCCAAGTGAGTGTTTGATCAAGGAAGGTAGCATAGAGATGCCTGATATCAAGTGACAGACTAAACTTTTAAATCCTCTAACAATGTGTTTGTAACCTTTTACAGGGTTGGCTCTTCACCGAGCTCACTTCAGAAGAGTGAAAATTTTGGGTTACCGGTCCCAAGTGGTTTTTCCCTTAACAAGGTTTCCACATTAAAAATCCGTGTGTCAATGTGTTTATGAGTCATTACTTTAGTGTTTTGCATTACACATAGCTAATTTGGATTGATCGGTATACTCTAGATAATTTACTGTCTTTCGGTAAATTAACAGACTGCTATTCGATAAACATATAGTATAAGGTTTAACAAAGCATTTCGAGCAGTAGTATTTTGATAATTGTATTTGAAGGCATTCATCTTATAGGACTGAAAATAACTAGAGGCTTAATATTGTGGTACTAAGTTTTTGGGTTGATTATTGGAATATTTTTTAGGCCACTGATTCACCCCCACCCCGTCAGTTATTACTAACAATTTCAACCTTATCTTCTCCTATGGAAAATGGGAATTTCAACCCCAACTTTCTCTTTCCCTTTTGAATTTTATCATAGACAGTCAGTTGCCGAATGATCTCCAGCAAGACCATCTTATCAGTGGGATATCGTGGGAGTTTATATGGCTACGCCGAAAATCCTTGTACTCTGATATAGGAGTAAGAAACTGAATGAACCAAGCTCCATATTCCTCCACCAACTTCATTGCCTCGACTCACAGTCTCATGTGTAATCTCCTCTGAAGAGTTTCGATGATGCAAATTGCAAATGCATCGTTGACTCTGACATAGTCATCTATGGCAGGCAAATGCAACTGAGGGTAACATTCATGCACCTTCAAGCATTGAGCACCGCTCCCAATCATTCCTTTACATCTTAGTCCATCATACCTTGTTTTTCGAGCAAGCATGTAAATGACATATGAGCTCATATTAAACTTTCTTGATTGCTCTGGATTCACCAGTTGTTCATTCAAGTTGTCATTGATTAGTCCCGCCCAATCTATGTTGTTGAATCCTTCAACCACCTGTTCAACAAAATACCACATCCATGACTCAAACTAATAAGATAGTGGATTCCCGAAAATCCTACTTAGCATCATAATTAAATCACTATATTCACACTAAAAAATTGAGCCAAACTAGCTCCTTAGGCAACTTGGAATGGTGGGACCTATTCTTCCGCAACCATTTACTGTTTATGGTGCCCTCATAATGTGGAACCCCGACAGTGAAAAATATTTGCTTGTTGTTTTGATTTCAGTATTATCTTCCGGAATGCAGGGATTCTGAATGCTTCTGAGATCGCAGGTGGTGAAAGATTTGTTATGATATTTCCATTTGAATCCTTGATTGTTTTGTCTCCTGGATTGTAGTGTCTCGCACATTCTACAATCAATTTTGCATGCTGAAAAGCTAGGAGAAAACCTGTTGTAGCCATGATTCCACTGTTCACAATCGGTTGCTTCTTGGTTACACTCGTTTCTCTGGGCTCTGCCATTTCACCTTCTTGCAAAACAGAAAAAAAAAAAAAAAGTGAACATAAGAGCATGCAAAAAAGGAAAAAAAAAATCAGACATGATTTAATCCACAAAGGAGAAATTTTTGGAAATTTATCAAAAATTCTCCACATTCTCCAAGGTGGAACTTTCTCTCGCCTTCAGGTATTTATGCTTTTCTTTCTCAAATTTCGAAACTTACTGCAAAAAAACTCCCTTTCTCTGAAATTCATAGCCTCTTCTTTCTTTTAAAATGGAAAGCAATTGCATGCTTTTCAAGAAACAATTTTCTCTCTCCAAAATTCCTCCTATCTTTAAGAAATATCTCGTAGCTTCACAACTTTTTTGAATTTCCTTGCAAATTTTCTAGAACTCTTTGAATCTTTTCTTTCAACTTGTTTCTCGGATTTCGTGTGTGATATTGAAACAAAGAAGGTTTCTTATATAGAGTTTCAACCTAGAAAAGGTGCTTTAACAACTGTGGGCTATTTTAAGGAAACTGCATTGTTTTCTCCAAGTTTCCAATCAGACAAAGATTCCCTCACAAAAGCTTGCCACTTGTCATAGCTTTCCCTCGCGTTTTTGGAAATTGCCAAATTGAGCTCTTTTACTTCATGATGAAGATATATCCAATTTCAAGTTGTTTTTTGAATTTTTTATTTTCACAATTTAGAATTAATATTGAAAATAAATCTTAATTATCCCTTTCAAAACAACTCAAAAAATGATTTGTTTCCCAATTTGATCAATTTCATGCTTTTTTTCAAATTTTCTTTCAAAAATTTATTAATTAAATATCAAATAAATTCAATATTTAATTAATATTGCTATAAGTACCAAAAAATCAAATTATCTCACCTTTTTCAATTTTCACCTCCTTTGTCGCTTTTTCGATTTCTTCAAATATTAATTAATTAAATATCAATAAAAATTAATATTTAATTAATTTCACTTTTAAATCCCCAAAATTGATTTATCTCCATCATGTCTCTTTTTCAATTTTCAAAATATTTGTTAATTAAATATTAAATATAAAACTCAATATATAATTAATTTTCAATTTGATTCAAAAATTTATTTTTCGAATTTCAATTTCGACTTGAATTTTATGCTTTTGACAATGTGTCAACTTGAACCTCTTCTAACGAACCTTGAAATCCATTAGCAGAATTTGATTCCCAAATCTCCCATTTTCAGACAAGCTTAAATTATCCATTCGTTGTCGTAGAATCCCAAAACGTCTTCACCCATCTTTATTCCTCCCAACTTGTCAGCTTCGACACTTCCATGGTTCCAACATTTTGGGGTGTTTTAAATTTCACCTCCTTTTCACCATAGACAACATTTTAAACCTTTTAAACAAACCTTGTCACCATACACAAAATGTGCCAAGAGCACACATTCACCTACCTCGTGAATTATCCTATTTTCAAAATTTCACTCCACAATACAATAAAAGTTACACTTAAAGCGCACGTCCAACTCTAACCAAAATTCCCTCACTCATGTAAATTGCATCTAAGCACATTTCAGCGTGTGAGACCGTTTGTCCCATAAGCTATATTTAACCTCCCAAATGTTAAAACTATTGTCCCATAAACTATCTTTAACCTCCCACATGTTAAAACTATTTTCTTTCTTTCTTTTCCACGGATTATTACTTCACAAAATTCTTTCACTCGTATCAATTAGCAATGAGTGCGACTCTGAAGTAATCATGGACACTACACTTTATAAAGTTCCTTGACCTTATTCATTTCGCGCTCGGGCGCATTCTTGAAGGGGTCTTGGATTTTCTTTATTTGCAAACTATTCTCGGACTACCTCATAATTGCGCTCAGGTGCGTTTTAGGCTTATGTGTGGATTTTTTGTGCATTAGGAAATCTCTGTGACCACCGTTTACTTGCGCTCGAGCACGATTTGGGATGGGTTCCGGATTTTCTTTATTCTTACATTCCATGACTATCTACATTTTGCGCTGGATGGCATTTGGGGGTCATTACCGGAATTCTTCCTTCTCAACATTTTCCACGACTATGCTGGAAACGCGCTCTTGGTGTCTTTGACGGAATTTCACCATTTAGACTGAAGAATTATCTGCGTTTTGGAGCCTTCGACTTCACCATTCTTTGTTTCCTTTCGATTATGGGCTTCTATATGCCCCAAGAACCTCTGATCAATTGAGGCCTCATGCTTGGAGAGTAGACAACTTTGGTTTTGGGAAAAAATTTTAACATTTCAACACTACGCGGGATGCTTTGCAAGATTTCGGGCACTATGAGAGTCTCATGAGTTTGCATCTTTGATGAGTTTTCACATACACGGGAACTTAGTGTTTGTAGGTGCTCTTCCACTGTAGCAAACATGAAGCCCACATGGAACCTGTTTAGTGGATCTTGCTATGTTTATGGAGAAATCCTTGGCTTGCGTTTTAAGAAGGCGACAAACTTTTCCTCTTCGAACATTCCGTGTATATGGTATTCGGCAGACTCGTGCCTTGGACGTATTCTGGCATCCTCCATGGACATTTATTTTTTAATGTTTCTTCCGTTCATCCCAATGTGCGTTTGGGTGCCTTTTTTTTATCCCTCACGGACATTCCTTGCAGAGAGCATTTCATTCGAGGGCGATTTTGGCTCCATGAAAAAACATCAAAAAATATGTCGTGAGTGCACTAGAGGCTCTCTGTAGACTCTTTTTTAGATTTTCGAAACATCATGCCTTGGTACGAAATGTATCCTTTAATATTGCAGAATCACCCCCATTTCGAACAAAATCTTTGGCTTTGCGAATCCCTTGTTCACTGGATTGTTCATTTGTTGCAGTGGGTACTAGCAAGATTCCTCATTTGTGACATAGAAGTTACAACCTATGCTCTTCAGATCAAGAGTCCTCTCAGCAATTCATGATTGGGCGTGCAGACATTCCTTGAATGAACGTAGAGGACGTAGGTATCCTCTTGAACATGTAGGATTGTGTTGATGAGTGCAAGCGAGGGATGCTCGCAGGCTTTTGAACCCGTGGGTCCTTTTTCTGTTTTCAATCTTCTAAATTCATAAATACTCCATGCGAAAGGTAAAGGTTGCGATTAGAAATACTCTGCGGATCTTTGAACAAAGCCTACCCAATCTGAATTTGTGAAACTATTGAGTTTAGGATTAAGACTCCGAGAGTAGAGAATTCCATAATCAGGAGTGCCCTTCACATAATGAAGCACATGCTTAGCAGTCATTCAATGATTAGCCTTGGGAGCTGTCATAAACCGTGAAATGTAGCTAACGGAAAAACTGATATCAGGTCTAGTAGCAAAGAGATAGATGAGACTGCCTACTAGTTGCCTGTATGTAGTATTGTCAACTGGAGGAGAATCAAACTTGGCTGATAACTTCATACCTTTCTCCATAGGTGTAGATGCAGGCTTGCAATCCTGCATACAAAACTTGTCTAATAGAGTCCTGGCATATTTGGACTGAGAAATGAATATACCAGAAGACTGTGGCCAAACCTCAACACCAAGGCAATAATGCATGAGGCCAAGGTCAGTCATATCAAAAGACTCGCATAAACTCTGTTTGATTCCCTGAATCAAAGATGTCGAACTGCCAGTGATGATCAGACCATCCACATAAATAACCAGAAGGATGATGTACAAAAAAAGGGGGACGTCATAGATTAGTATAATATGTTTGCACATCGCTTCAACACTCACAATACCAAATGTAAGGGAGGCTAATATGGCCACGAGCAATCGATGACACTAAGGAAGATGAGTTGAGTAATTCGTCGATGACCCATCAGACGAATTAGTGATGATTCATATAGCGGGTTGTATAATATTTCATCATGAGCACGGAGACTCACAAATTACTCATAGTAGTTGTGTTTTTGTCTTGAAGAGTCTCACATATTGGTTGACATCTCGAAAATCAATAACTATTTGTACAACAGAAGAGTTCATATACTATTGTGATCTTTTATTTGAGAAGTTTATACAAGTCTTCATTTCAGCACTAAAATCATACATCCAAATATACCTAGTGGCAAATTGGAGGGTTATTGGATAGAATGGAGTATCTTGCAATTGAGATTATGAGAAATCAGTCCCAAATCTCATAGGATCGGCCAGGGGACTTTACAAGGAGCCCTCCCATTGAGATGGACCTAAGGGAAGTCGAACTCCCAAATCATGAGCCTTCAAAGGCTTGTCTGCTGAATCAGGAACAGGAGAGACAGGCATGAACGGTCCTTGCTGCTCATCAAAGACTACATCACGACTGTACAGGAGACGAGATGACTCAATGTTGATCAAGCGGTAGGCTTTGTGAAGACTACTATATCCAGCAAGCATGAGTTTCTGGCTCTTGGCATCCAACTTGGTGCGTGACGCATCAGGGATCCAAACATAGGCAAGAGAGCCAAAAACCTTCAGGTGACTCATTCTAGGCTTGCAACCTGACCAGGCCTCTTCCGGAGTTTTGTCTTTGACCGCCACAGTGGGTGACCGGTTCAAAAGGTAGACTGCAGTGTTAACTGCTTCTGCCCAAAATTTCTTCGGAACATGTCTGTGCTTAGGCATAGACCTAGCTTGTTCTGTTCCGACGTTCAACTACACTATTCTGTTGTGGTGTGTGGTTAACTAGTGCTTGATGCCATGAAGATCACAGAAGCTAGAATTCGGTAGAACAAAATTCCCCCCCATTATCTGTCGTAAGAGCAATAATAGATTTCCCAGACTCTTTTTCAACTAGAGGTTTAAACTTTTGAAATACAATAAACGCTTCTGATTTCTTTTTAAGAAAATAAACCCACATTTTTCTACTGAAATCATTAACAAATAACAGAAAATACCTGGACCCAAGAACATAAGGAGTAGCCATAGGGCCGCAGATATCAGCATGAACAAGCTGAAGTACTTGAGAAGCTTGCCATGAATCACCAACAGGAAAAGGTGTGCAATGTTGCTTCTCAGCCTGACATGCATCATAAGCTTCAAGCTGTTGAGTCTGAATCTCTAGCAATCCGAGGACAAGCTCGTCATGAGCAAGTTGAGAGAGATAGTGCACATTTAAGTGCCCATAATGTTGATGCCAAAGTGAGCTGACAGAAGATTGCCGAGCAGCCATAGCGAGGTCCTGAGAAGTACCAGAATCTGCAAGTCTGAAAAGACCATGATCCTCAAGACCAACTACAATAACAGACTGAGTCTCCTTATCAGTGATGGTGCACTGATGTGAATTGAAGGTGATATCCAGCTGTGGAGAGAGTCATAGGATTTGACTGACTGAGAGTAGATTAAGTTCCATCCCTGGAACTTGGTACACATCGAGGAAATTGAGATTCCTCCCAGCAGATTGAATTTGAATGGTGCCTTTGTCGACAACAGTGTACTCTTCCCCTCCACCAAAAATAATTGAATCTGAATAAGGTTGGTAGTCAATGAACTAGTCTTTATGGTGGGTGAAATGACGAGAGGCACCTGAATCAATGTACCAGGCAGACGACTTGACATGATCTACTAGTCTTTTAGCCATGAAGGCGTAAATGGCAGATTTTGTCTGCTCAGTGTGCTCTGCATTGTTCGCTTTCGCTTAGTTTGGGCAGCTAAGCGCTTCCGACATTCAACCTTCATGTGACCATACTTGTGGGAGTAGTGGCATTGAATGTTCTTTTTCCTGGAGCCTTATGATGCTAGATTAGAGGGCTTCTGCTGAGAAGACTGCTGAGGATGAGACTTGCCCTTAGCCTTCTGAAAGGATTTAGCAGCAAAGGCTTGCTTGGTGTAGGTGGAGCTAGAACTACTACCGAACTGTTGTTTCCACCGATCTTGCTGAAGCAGAAGTGTGCAGAGATTAGTGAACTTCAAATCAACACCAGTAGAAGAAATGTCGAGTCTCGATAAAATGCTCGTAGGACTTGGTTAAACTTTTGAGGGTTATTACCACAATGTCCGCTTCCTCCATCTTGTGTCCTGATGGAGCCCAAATTTTTGGGTCTCCATTTGTGCAAAATCATAAAAGAATTGCCAAGCACTTGAAGATATTCCTATATGCCCCTGCATTCTCACAATAAGCGGATATGATATATTTTCCTAGAGATGATAAAAGTCAAAAGTTCAGGAGATAGTGAAACTGAAAGCATTATAAAAGTGGTGTAAATAAACGGCTAATTGGAGAAGAATATATGAACAGATTCCATGTACGTTTAGAAAGCAATTAGAAATATTTATTGATGAGTTATCATTGAAAGATGCCACATCATAAAGAGCAAAGGACTTTGGAGTCTTTGAATGTTTGATAAACATATGATGCTTATAAAACGCAAGGAATGATGCTGATAAGTATCTGAAGGAAACAATGATATCTTAAACATATTCCACAGATATCTATATACAACAAATATATATGGACAATTATAAGAAGTGGAAATAATTAATTTTCATACACAGTGATGAGTGAACTATTTGAAGACCTGCGATTGCAGACAATACATGGATTGATACACTAAGTTTGTACAGGAAACAAAGAAATTCATCACACAACAATCACTATGGAGAAACTAGATGTAAA
>MU227137.1:4425889-4455382 GCA_018584345.1 Thuja plicata
TTAAGATTGCATAAATATTTGATCTGTCGCATCTTGATTATTTAATTGATTGGCAGTATAAGTGCGTAGAACATTATAAAGTTGTATGTAATCTTCATTGAAGTTGACTCTATTGCCCGAATGAGCATAGGCACTGGTCTTTTATTTTGAATTATTGGGTTTATATGTGAAGTCAGAAAATCTATCAAATCCTTCTTACAAACCTCAAATCCATTATTTAAAATCATTACACAAAACAGTTAATTCAAACATTTAGCATTCAATTTCATATTGATCGAGTTCGAGGAAGTTGCCAGCCGAAGAACTCACCAAAGCTTAAATTCGCTATAGAAAAGCCTTGAACCGGACAGTCAGCGTTTGAGGTGAAGGTCTACCCACCTGGGTGTAGCAAAGCCTAAAGGGCAGGGGAATCGAGGTGATTCTCGTTCGTTGGCCAGAACTGATTGTGGAATCCTATCGGAGAAGTGGCAGGCTCTTGGATTTCCAATCTGCGGTTTTGGGAACCAACATGTCCAATGGCAAGCAACTGATCACGGATGTCCTAAATCCGATTCAGGTGATCCTGGAGCGATTTCCGCTCATCCATGATAATAGAAAAGAGAGTGTTCTTGAGAAAGAAGGCCCTTCTTTTATTTGAAGTCTCATGTAGGGTTTTGAGATGCTCTCATATCTCGGCAGCTATTTTTCCGGACGGAATCTGAGGGAGCTGATCATCAGCCACTGATATTTTCAGAAACATTACTGCCTCTCGATTCTGCTGGTCATAAGAAACCTGATCAGGACCAACTGTAGTCGGATGCTTTTTTGTACCCAGAACCACCTGATCGGTGTCGTGATATTCGAAGATGGTTAGCATCCGCTGCTTCCATGTACTATAATTCTAACCATTAAACTTTTGATTTCCCTCGAGCAGTAGATTTGTCAGTGATGCCATGGCACAAATTTTTGTGAAAAACATGTAGAACTGAGAAGGCATGTACTTCGAGGCAAAATGTCAAAAGACCCAGAAAAAATGAAATGGTACAGAGAAGAGAGCTCGAAAAACCCAGAAGGAATATGTTGTCAGATTCTAGATCCGTTGGCACAAAAATCGAGGCACCCAGAAAAAACAGACAACCCAATTGAGCTCTCAAAAAACCCACCAAGAATCTGTGATCAGAAAAAATTTCCGAGCCAAAAAATTAGGGTTTTCGAAGTAAACCCTAGCCGGCTCCAAAAATGGTGGTTTTAACCACGTTTACAGAGAGAATGGTCGAAAGTGAAGCTTTCTGGTTGTGGCGTGCAGATACAGACCTACCCTAAGCAGGGAGGACCACCACTATGGAGGAAAAAGTCGTCAAAAATGGACGCAACACTAGAGAAATCGTGAGGCAAGAAAAAAATAGGATTTGCAGAAGAAAAAATGCAACTTTCAGACTGTGTGATTTCTGAGAAAAATCTCCACAAAAACCTTCGTTCTTTGACGAATTTCTGCAGCCCACAGCAGCTTCGCGGTATCTTCATTAAGAAACTCCACGAAAATAACAGCAGCTTTGCGATTCCTTTAGAAAGAAACTCCACGAAAATAATAGCAGCTTCGCGATTTCTTCAGAAAGAAACTCCACGAAAACCCTAGTGGAGTTTGTATAATAGAGAGCCTAAACACGGATTTCACAAAAGAGAATTTTGAAAAAAAAAAATAGAGAGCAGATAGTTTCAAAAAATGAAATTATTAATATTTTTTCGAAAAAGAAATTTGGCTATGATACCATATTACGAGAAGTAATTGGTAAAATTCTTGATGTTATTAACAAAGATCGAAAGATCTATAGACTATATATACAAAAGAAATGAACGATGTTTCCTTAGGAAACAGTCGTAAAGAATAGAAACATTCTATTCTAACTAACAAAAAACTATTATTAGAAATATTCTAATATTTACAATAGATTAATAACAGTTAAATAGTTAACCATTAATAGAAACTAACTATTATTGTAATAGTTTCATCTCATTCTTGGGTGATTGATGGAGAATTTCAGGTGCAAGTAGGATTTTAACTTTTTCCGCAGTTGCTAAGCATATGCTATCGAGGATGGATGACCTTTTGTTGTGTAGCTTCCCTGAGCCTTTATGAAGTATTTTGAACCTTTCATTTAATTCTCATCTATAATTCATTTCTGGAACAAATTTTCATCACTTTGAAACTGGCAATGAGGGGCGATCCTTGAACGGGGAAATCTTATGATACTTTCAAATTTGGGTGTTTCGAGGATGCATCCTGATTTGGGGACATTCATTAGCTCTCAAATGGAACCACTAAGAACTGAGGAGACCTGGGCAAGAGCTACCGAGCAAACCAAAACCGAAAAGACCAATTTGCAGAAAAGGCAAAAGGGGTCCCATCTTTGATGGGCGATGTGTGAATAGGTCACAATAGGTCCGACAACACCTATCCCGAAAATTTCATTCATGAACCATAGAACTGCTAGCTCATGGTAGTTGAAATGGACCATAAATGCTTGTTTGAAACCTGGCCACAAAGGTAAGGGCTTTTTGGTTTGAGAGCCTTCCTTGTGCTTGTCTTGGTAAAGCACAATAGAGAAAATGCACCTATTAGTATCAAACACCTTGGAACCAACCTCCACATTGAGACACTCCAATGAGCAAAAACACCAGTGCTCCTACAAAAAACCACCAAACCATTATAAATAATAAGAACCTCCACAGGCCACCCAGAAGGCTTGACCCTATATTGATAAACCTCATGGGTTAACCATTTAAAATATCCTTACTATGTTCCCTTTCTCACATCATAATGGATTTGATGTGATTGAAAGTAGGGAATAGGGTCATGTATCAAAAAATGCACTATAGAGAACCAATAGAGGTTCTTGATCAGCTTTGGAGTTGACCAATAAGTCTTCTATTGAATTTGCTTTCCATCTGCTATGAGAAAAACAACCTCAAAGGCTGACATAAGATTATACTTCCTCTAGACATCTATTGAGCTTTCAGTCAGGGTAATAGCTTTTATGGAGCCCATTGGTCACTACAATGGAGTCTCCTATCTCTAATGCTGAATTCGCATTAAAGAAGCCAACACTAGCTCAACAACTACATCTTGTCACTCTGTTTCATTATTTATATGGGTACCTACGAAGAGAGAACCACCCTAAATAAAACTTACATACTTCAAACACAAAATTACCCTCACATTTGTACGCCTCGAATCACCTCTTAATGCCCTATCGAGATTAAGCTTGGTAAAAACAGCAGGTGGTTTATGCCAAACCTCCTTAGCCTTTTCGGCATGATTAACCCTTACATCATGATTAGAGGAGTGCTTGTTCCATTTTAACTGATTCTCTTACCCCTTGAATCCAGGGTCTTAGGTCCAATTTTCAAGTCAATTGGTAATTGATACCTTTGCATGAAACTTTATATGGGCAATTGCCATCAAGATTTTCAAACCCACTCTATTCTTTGATGGTATGGAGGTTTTCTTTGGGGTTGTAATGTTCCAAATACTTTGGTACTTTTGCAATAAATCAATTTCGTGTTTTTTTTTTGGAATGGAATATGTATCCACTCAAGGGCCTCTTGAGTCCTCCAAATAAGATGAGTTCTTGAGTCCTCCAAATCAGATGAGTTGCTACCATTGAATCGAAAAGCTTTGAAGAAAGGGTTAGGAAATGTGGTGGCATAACTCTACTTGTTAGAAGTTAGTGAAAACCCTCAATTTACTCCACAAAAATCAGTCTAGATTGTTTGGGAGCATGAGCACTGCAAGATATCACGTAAATTTTTCCCAATAGCTACCCAATTTTTCTGTATCTGGCCCAGGGACTAGGATCTTAATGGATGTAAAGTACAAGCTTTTCATATTAATGGATTCTTCCAATCTAACTCAGATATTTTTAAATTATGTTTTGAAATTTGAAAAGCCAGTCAAGTTGTTAATCAAAACTCAGAGCAAATTTGCTTCATTGAACATTGTTTTCAATTATGCCAACCGACACAGGTGCTCTGCCTTGTGAATATTACTCACTTTAGGAATGCTAATATTTGAAGAATGTAGTCATCAATATCAATGTTTCTAATTGGTTTGATTTATTTTTGCCAGGTACACAATTTTTGTGGTCAAATTTTTTGCTCCTTGGTGTTATTGGAGCAAGCGCATGGTAATCAATTTCAGACTAATTTTTATAAATGCACATGTTATTTCTTATGTTGTCAAGAATAAACTATTTCCTTTGATTTCAATAGCTTATTATTGAATACTTTATATTTGAATTTTGAGAATTTAAATTAACGAAAGGTTTGATTCCATGAACAAAGTTGATTTTATGATTTACATGCCAAATATTATATAAATAAACCCAATTCTATGTTGCCATAAACTAGCTCCATATTCTCCAATATTGAGTTGCATGCTTTATTATGCATTTTCCAGAAACCTTCATGGGAAAAAGCAGCCCAAATAATGAGAGAGAGGTGATTACATGTTTTTCTTTTTTCTTGGATGATTTATGTTCTACATATGAAGTTTCATGTGCCTATTAAGTTTTTTTCAATGATCGGCTTTCTTAATGATTAAGTATATCTGTTTCTTAATGGGCTTTTAAATCAAGTGGATTTTCAGATACGATCCTGAGATGGATAGAAGAATCTTATTAGGCAATGTTGACTGCACTGCAGAAGTTGATTTATGTAAAAGGTAATGCCTATTTTCCTTAGCTTCAACTTTGCTTATGGTTTACCAAGAATAAAATTATTCTATACTTGTCATATAGGCTTCTGTGTCATTGGTGCCATCAACTTGGTGTCAGAGACATGCTTTTTGGAAGCCCACAGGGGATGTATATATTGTTTTACCACATATTTTTCGTATTTGGTATGCATACCGTACTCCCTCCTGGCTTCAAGTCTGTACTCCGCCTGTGAGAGGCCTTCACTATTAGGTCTACTCAGGATTCAGTAAAGGGTTTGTTGCGGGTCTTGAAAAAGCAGGAAGGATGCCATTAATTCATGGCCATGGCTATTTTATTGTACAGATGGAGGGTCATACGAAGGAGACAGATGGAATTTGTGTGAAGGAGACTGGACAATAAACCAGTCAGAAGTGTTGTATGCTATACAACAGTTATAGTCTAGGTTTATGGAAACTTGGATGTTAGGCTATTGTTTTGTCCTTGGATCATTTTTTCCCTTCAAAAATTGACCAGAAAGGTAAAGTTTTAGATAATTACACATTCAAAAGATACTCAAATGTAGTGCCTTACTGGAATTTTCAATGCAACCCATCCGTGGCTAATATATCCTATCTATAATCATGCATATAATATTCATGATGGCTCCCACCTTTGTCAAATTTATTAGTTTATGTTACTGGTCTAGACATGTATATTTCTATTTTTTTTGGAGGCTGTTTCCAAGCCAATGGCTTAGGGATGTTTAAGAAATATCACTGGACATTATTGTCTATGCTTTTGTTCTCTGAGCTATTATGAGTTATATTTTGTAATGTGATTATAAAAAAGGCCTCTGATTCGTTTCTAACATTGCCTCTTCCCATATGATAAGGTTCTGGTGTATTAATTTTCCAATGCGATACCAGTTAAATCCCTTCTGATCCATCCAATTTAATGGTCTAATTTTTTTTCCTTCTCTCTAAATGCATTTATGCAGATTTTTTTTCATCAGCATTGTGAACTCAACTAATATGGTTGCTATTTTTACAGGCATCAAATTCAAGGATACCCTTCTATCAGGATCTTCCGTAAGCAAAATGACGTAAGGTATATCAAATTGTTTAAAACATTCAATATCTGTTGTTTTTCTTGTTGCTTTGTCCTCCTATGGTAGGTCAGAACATCCATTTAGCCAAAGGAATCATATATGGTCATTGTGTGGTATGGTTTCCTTTAATGCATTTTCAGCGCAAGGCATGCACAAGAAAAAAAACATTCTCCAGGTGATATTTCCAAAAAATATAATGGTCTTGAGTGACATTTTATGTTATCATAACAAATAACAAGTACTTTGCTTACCTTTTCATCAAAATACAATTTTTAATGCATTAAATGTTCCCATTCATTTCTATCAGTTTGACCTATCAGTCAGTTAGTTTGTTTCCATAAACGTGTTGTGAAATTCTTGGACTCTCAATTTCGCAGTTGCATTGGATGCCCTATATCTATTCCAGCAACTCTTTGGTTTTCTCATTTTACTTTCCATGCACTGATAGATAGCATTTTTCTCAGGGACGATCATGGACACCATGAACATGAATCTTATTATGGAGATCGGGATACTGATTCATTGGTTGCGGTATGCACAGAAGCATATATGCAAATATTTGAAGTGTATTTTCTGTCATTCTGCGTTCTCATTCTACACAATGGGTATGGCTGTACCAGTTCTTAGTTGATGCTTAATTTGCTTTGTACTCTTATGTGTATCAACCAGGCTATGGAGGCATTGGTTGCAAGTATTCCTGTGGAGTCAAAGACGGGGGCTTGCAGAATAGAGGGTTCTGTACGAGTCAAGAAGGCAAGTTAACTATGAAAATGGTTATCATGTTGATGCTTTTGGTTTGAGTTATCTATGAAAATGGTTATCATGTTGATTATTTTGGTTTGAGTTATTTCCTTAATTTCTCTATTTAATGCATGTTATGACACTGTAAACTCATTTTGAATTGCTGGAAAATGAATGAAAGCATAAAGGAATTACTGAATTGCTGGAAAATGAATGAAAGCATAAAGGAATTCCAACATTACAAATGAAGAATTGTAGGTTGCACCCATACAATACTTACAGATCTTCTACAAAGAAGCTAAGGCATTCTTAAGAATATGAGCACACAAGCCATAGGTAAAGAGCTTAAGGCAAAAATCTAACACGGTACACCTGCCTACTAAATGATATTTTGTCAAAATGCTAAGAACATCATACTTGACCATGAATATTTTTATTTTTTTCTAAAGAGGATTTATGCCTACTAGGATTTTCTTATGCAGTCATTGATGGTTGATGCCGTCACTGTGTGGTGGATGCTTCTCTTGTAGAATTCATTGTAAAATAAACTTGTCACAATTGTGTTGTGTAATATGTCCATTGTGTTAAATTGCCTATCTCGAGGCAAACATTGTGTCATCTAAACACTCTTTTGGTTCTGTTAAGCCTTATTTCAAGCTCTGCAGATTGGCTTACAGGAATTTGTTAATCCGTACCCCGCGTTCCCTATGTTAATTCTCTTATGGAGTTTTGTACATTTGCATCTGCTGGTGTACTACAGAGCTCAGACTATCAAGTCCTTACATGTCTATTCCTTGTTTTGTTCTTAGAGGGGCTTACGTGCATGCATCCAAGATCTCTTGGTTGTGTTTGCTGCATTCAGAAGAGGTTCCTTTTACATTATATGCCTTCATCAACCTTCTGAAGAGAAAACACCTCAGCACTTATTCCAATTCCTCTTCAGTTGCTGTTCATATTCAGTAAATTTGCTGATTAAAAAATCTGTTTCCAGAACCTTTTAGTGGAGCAGTCTGCTGAATATGTATATAAAAGACATTCAAAATTCACAAAGATGTGTATCCTCTGAGATCCTCAAATGATAATTATGCAGTGTAAAAGATGTCTTGGTCAATTAGAGGCCTTTTGAGGTCTACAATGACAGCTTTAGCAGAAGCCATGAAGAATTGGGATTTTCAGAGAAGAATGCTTGATCGGTGACATTTGTTTGTTGTTTGCAAATCGATAAACCTTCTTGCCAACTTATGCGGAGCACACAAGCTGAAGTTGCCCATCAGCCATATTGGCATCGATAAACCTACTTCATGCTATTTTATTCAGATTCAATGCTGTTTGAACTTTAAATGTAAATTTTTTCTTTAAGCCATCCTAATCACATTTGCCATGGTGTCAAGGATTTTAAAATTAAACCCTAGTCTTTGAAATAGTAATTTTGCAACACATTCTAGCATTTTTCTTTTCTTACACCGTTGTTTTGCCAGTGTTATAAAAAGTGTTTATATAATCACCTAAGGGCTGGCTTGAAGAAACCAAAGAATAGCTGGAATTAGAGGTGTAATCAAAAATCAAAAGGAGAAAGCAGTTGTCAGCTGCTCACAATATATTGACACACAAACAAATAACTAGGTAGAATTATGGCCCATGTGTCAAGGAATACAGTTGGCAACACAATCTGAATTCATCAATCTATATGTTGGAGATTTGTAATTGAAAGATGAAGCCTTTGGTAGTGTTCATCACTTGTAGATCAAATCATTTTCTGAAAGTCACTCTGAAAATTGAGAAATGGAAAAAAAATGGGGGTGCAAAATCTTAGATCAACACCAGACTGAAAACCACACACCAACTTAAGTCCTTAATCTTCTCCCGGATCCCATACCTTTCTATTTTCACCAAGTGCGACACTACAATCAGGAGTTGATCCATCATCCAACTGAAAAAATGGTTTGCCATATGTCATATCAACACCCATCTCAAACAATGGGTTATCAACAGAGACCACTAATTGATTCTTCCAATCATGTTCATGCAAGGATAGTGAACTGCTGCTATGATGAATAATAAAATCAGACCCTTTATCGTACCTTTCAGCAGTAATTCCAAGCCACAAGTCTCATGTACCTCTTTATTACCATTTTCAACAGTAAGCTAAGGATTCAAATGAACCCAATCACTAGGCCTCTGCTCAAGATCAGCTCCATGCACTAACAAATCTGATTTGTTTTCAAGACTGCACTTTTCAAAATCAACATCTTTGTTGGTATCCTCTATCCATGACTTTTGAGATGAAGTTAGAACAGCATTATGGTCAAAAGGAAATTCGTCCCAATATCCTCATCATACTTAGGTGCCAAAACACTTGGATCCCAAGTGCTTAAGGGCTGATTGCTTCATTCAAAGAAAATATGTTTACTGTGCTTCTCTTGCAAGCTTGTATTTCTGAATAAGTCTCCCTCCAAGTCAAATAGACTGAAACTATCATAGTCTCTTCTCTCCAAAGGCTCTATTTGGATATCCAACCAATATCCATCTGGGCCATCATCACTAGAAATATCTGAACTTGAACCCAAGGCTGTTGTTTTGTCTTTTCCTTCATGCACAAAATCATCAATGGTAACTGCATGCATGTCTAATGAATCATCTTGGGTCTAATCAAAAGTTGCTGATTTGGCAAACTCCAAATCAGCATACTCCTCAAACTCTGTTCTACCGGAAAGACTTATGCACTCTTCTTCACTTGTGCATGCATCACTTAAATCTTCTTGTAACAATGTTTTTTTCACTCTTCTTTTGTGTGAGTTTCTTCATTTATTGTGATTTCAGGTTCCTCCTATGTTCCTTTTTGCAGATTATTTTGCCCATATTTTTGTGTACTTGACTTAACATGTTCTGGTCTCGTCATTGTCTTAAGATACCCTTTAATATCTGGGTCATTCATAAAATCAGAGAATTTTTGCATCAACTCAAATATAGACTTATCAGCTGTAGACACATTTCCAACTTTGTTATGGAACTGCTGAATTGTAACAAGTGTTAGCCGTAGAGTTTACATTATGCTGTGTTAGTTATATTATGTGTAGCCGACGGTACTTAGTTAGTACTGGACGACAGTTGGGAATCGGTGGTGACGTTCGGTCACACCCTTTCGGGTTTATATAAGCAATGTACTTTCTCTTCGAAGAGATAATATAGGAGAGACTATTGTAAATGTACTCAAGTTACGAATGATTAATAAAGATTATGGTATTCTTTGATCTATCTTATGTATTTGTATTTCCGTACAACATCTATGCATCAGTAAACTAGGTTACCCCAGCGGGTAAACATTTGGCGCCGTTGTCTAGACGTACTCGGGAAAGCAAAAAAATAAAAATAAATTGATGTGTTGATTATTGCCCTGTGGAGAAGTGAGCAAAGAATTCATGCCCAATCAATTGAATAAAAATAGAAAGAAGGAACTCGGGGAGGAACAAGCCGATAGAAAAGCCGTACTCCCACAACAGTAGGCCGAGCGAAGGGAGAGATACAGAAGACGCGTCGAAGGACTAATGAAGGGAGTAAGTGAAGGCGAGAGTCTGGAGGTATCTGACCGGGAGGCCGGGAGAAGTGACGAGGACTGCCTAGAGGAAACAAGGAGCTTGTTCGGGTCCTTAACCTTAACCCCACGAACGGAAGCAAGAGAAGCCCGAAGGAAGGAAAAAGAGGAAGCCACACGGAGGGAGGCTCAGGATACCGCTGCCGCCGCGAGTATCAAAGTGACTGAGGGGCACGGGTATCACAGTAGCCCACCAGGCCTAGACAATTCCAGTAGTTCGGGGACATCAAGTGGTACGGTACCAAACAATTCTGGGGTACCGACGCCGACAGTACCATCCCAGCCTGTAACACAACCAGTGCTGCAAACACAGTCGGCACCTAGAAAATAAACATGGCAACCAACAAGGAGAATTTGCCAAAATTCCACGGAGATGGAAAAGAAGATCCTCTTCGGCATTGCCGCACGTGTCAGACAATCTGGTCCGCGAATGGAGTCGTTGACCAAGACGAATGGATGAGACAGTTTTCGGCAACCCTCCGAGGGGTAGCAATTGACCAGTACTCCGACTTAGACAAAACCGGAGTGAACACCCGGGACTTATTAAAGAAAGCATTCGAAAAGGAGTTTAGGCTCCTACGAGACGACAATGAAATCGTCTCAGAAATATATGGAACCAAACAGGGAAAAAAGGAGACTGTGTGGGCCTACAGCTGCCGACTGAAGGAGTTAGTCGGAAAAATGGATAGCCAGCCAACGGATGGCCTAAAGAAAAGATGGTTCATGGAGGGCCTGAAATCGAACCTACAGAGGAAAATGAAGATAGTGCCCCCCACCTCATACGAAGATGCCTATAACCGGGCGATGGACTTGGAGAGCGAACAGAAGACCTCCAAAAAGAAAAGAAGCAAGTCTTCTTCCGACGAAGATGACATTGCAGATGATGACAGTAGCAGTGATGGCGAGTCGAAGAAAAAAGTCATGGCACTCCAAAAGGACATGGAGAGAATGATGGAGTTCAAGACCATAAAAGGGGGTACCAGTGGTAGACAACCAAACTGTCTGGCTGAAAAAAATTGCTTTGATACCGCTGTAATGGTTACCTCTTGATTTTTCTTTCTTTCTTTTTTTTTGGAGAAATTATCTACAAATGAAACTCATACAAACTATGCAAAGAGAACACTTGGCTGCACTAGTCTGATATTGATTTAATTTCAGTTCACATACACATTAGTACATGATTTTTGGTGGATAAGCAACCCCCAAACATAAAAAGTACCTTATATTAAAGACAAACCTGAAGGTTGCAGGTCTGAGAAAAATCTTCCGAGCTCTGTTAGAAGCAACGGAGCCAATCAACATCACCCAACACTCTTTCATCTCAACAACCACACCCACCAATAGACTGTTCTGAGGTTGTACCATTGAAATATCACTTTTAAACCCCTAGGAAATGGACTGGTAATATGTGGTCTGGTCTGCAACATCAAACTAAGTTGATTTTCAGGTCTATAACAGCTACTGAAATGCCTTATTCCAACCCCCAAACACTCTGCTATGACCTAGCAAAGATAAACAACAGGTAAGAGTACCTTCAGCTCAGTGGAACATCACCAAAATGACAAATGGAGTATGCAACAAATTTGAAAAACACCTCCAGCAAGATACCCACATAATCTAAACCCTTTCTAGCTTCTTTTTTTAATGCCAAAGAAGGTTCTACATCTAGCGCATTTTCTGAACCCCTCCATTGCATGGCCAGCAACAAGAGCACCTGAAAACACCGCAAAGAAAAAACAGAAAATCTTTGCTATTTACCAAAAAGGAAACCCACAAATCTGTAATCTAAATGCCATGTATATTTTCATTTTCTTCAAACCCCTATTTTGGAAAGTCTGTGAAAATGAATGTGTTTCTTGTGTGAAAAAACAAATTAGCTAGGTGTTGTGACCATATTCACACCTCGCCCATTTCCAATGGGAACCCCCTTTCTTTCTCGTCTTGTTTGGCCCTTTTTTCTTTTGTCGTTTCAGTGGCTCTTAGTTTTGGTCTCTTGTAGTTCCTTGTGGTTCATTTCGAGAAGTGATGAGTTTTGACCTAGTCCTTGATCAAAGATAGTTTCAATTCTAAGGTGTTGTCCGATTTGGATATATATATTTTTTTTAGGATGACCCCCCTTTTAAAATAAACTAATTTGATGGCGAGTCTTTATGAAACCCCCATGACAAGCACGAAGAAGACATGTGAAAAGGCTCTAAAGGTGCTTGACAGAGTGATAAGAAAGTAAGAAACCCCTAGAAATAAAACATGGTCACTACAGATTGAAACACTCAAAGGGTGAAAGAGTGAAGAAAAATGAAAGAATGGTCAAGTGAATAGAAGATTTCACTTGCAGATGTTACAAAGTGCCAACCTCACCGAACCTTGAAACATATTCAAAATCTACTATATTCAAAAAGATTTCTCTGGTCTTTGAAGATAGTATTGTGCAGGAATGACATCATCCAGAAACCTCCATCCAAATCTTTGGTAAGGTACAGGTGTTGTTCATATAGTGTTGAAGTGCCCTGTGGAAGTCACAAATACTACAAAGGAAAATTAGTGGAGTGGTATGAAAACCCTGACGGGCCTTTTGTAGACTTCCAATCGGCTACAATAAACTCAGTGTGATAGCCTGCAAGCTTCTGAATACAAGTACAACACTGTAATTTTCTTGTTGATAAGAGACTGCATATAAAGTGTTTGATGTAATGTTCTTGGAGAATGAATGAATATTTAAGACCATTTTGACTTGCAAGTGTTTGTCTAAATGACCAAACTATGGGCATGAGCCTTGTGATGTAATTCTGGGTCAGAACTAGTACAGACTCTTACAGTGTTAGACCTAGAATCATCAATGCTAGGGTGTGACAATCAAATATAATACCAGAGCATATTTTTTCTATTGTTATTGTTGTTGTTCAAGGAAGGATTGTATGTATGGTGTTTGCATCGGAGTTGGGCACATCATTGGTGTGTGAGAATCTTCCTTACAAAGCTGAAGGTGTTTATGAAGGATTAATTTTGTGTCACTAACATGGCTGGGCAAGTGCAGAGCATAATTGAGTTCTTCCAGTGAATGAGTTGATGTCTTTGTGTTGCAATCAAAGATCTAGTCAAAATCAAACTGACACCTAGTGTGCATATTTAATTGACACCTTTGTTTGGAGGACATTATTGTCAATATTTTGGCAAAGTACGGGCTTCTCTATTAGATTAGTTCACCTTGCACTTATTTTGGCCCTCGTATTTATGGAAAACTTTGGCAGTTATGGCAGCGTAATTGGTCCACACATTAGTGGTTGTGATCTCGAGGCATCTATGTTAGAAAGGATCAGATATCAAACATTTTAAAGAGAATGTGGTTTAACCATGCATATGGAAATGACTCTGATTATGATAGTAATATGATTGTCAGTAAGAGATGAAAGCTCTGTCTAGATAGTAATACTAATATAGTATAATTAATTGTAATAAATGGCATAAGTCAATTAAATAGAATAAGACGTTGCCTAAACTTCAATTTACTTCCGTTTAATAAGTTCCTTCTATTAATTTATTTACCTTACGGGAATCTAGTTGGTTACGAGAACTCCTGTATGGTCTTCTTTTTAAGGAAGCTTTGTACAGAGATGGAGAGGTGAAAAACTTCTGAAGTTCAGTGGATTGTCTCAGAGGAAGAAGCCAGAATCATCCTTTCGTCAGCAAAATATATGACCTGGTGGATAGGAGGAATTGTCAAACGGTAGCAATGGGTTTACATTTGGAATTAGCAGAAGAAGTCGATCCTAACAAAGCCGGCGAACATGTATGAAGGAAATCTTTGAACATTCATAAACGACAGGGTTGATATCATACTCGATACTCTCCAAGTGGATGGGTGTCATATTCGATAAAGGATCTGGAGCGGTGCAGAGACACGACGACCATTATCATAAGTCGTAAGAATTGAATAAGCCAGCGCGTGGGTGGATACTTGCAGGAATACGTTCTTTGGAGATCTCGGAAAGACAGAGTGAATAGTTCCATCACCGTTTGCATTGGAACTGCGACGCGTGGAAGACCATAGCTCGACTTGGGCGTGGTGGCAGGAGTACAGTGATAGTATCAAGGCAGAGGCATGTCACTCCTACAGGGGTTGTGGCAAACACTGAAAGACAGAGGTGCATACAAACATTCCTTTAAACTTTCAGGAAACATAATTACTGTGTCGTGTATATCTTTTGAATGTGCTAGAAGTATATATGTATTGAATTTTGAAATTTGTTATTAAAGTCGAATTTCTGGTAAATTAAATGATTCAGTAGTAAATTCTGAAGTGGTATAAACTATGATAATTCAATGGTATCAAAGTTGTGCATCTTGCCAGCCTGTAGGGAAATCTATGAGCAAACAACTAATAGAGCAGCAAATGAATAGCTGAGTATGCAACAAGGGCCCTATAACTTTTAGAATACTCGGGTACGACAAAACAAAAACCAAAACAATCAAATAGAACAATTTAGTGCGTATAAACAAGTTGACATTGAGGATAGCCATACCGAGTCAGACAAAGAGGTAATATTTGAACAACGTAATAACATGGGGAACCCGACAATAATTGGGATCTTATAGCAGCATTAATCAGAAGCCAGTAGGATATGCAGGATAATGTAAACCGTATGACTAATTTGATGACTCAATTTATGGCTCACAATATAAACCAAAACCAGAATAATGCAAGGGGAAATGGTGGTCGGGACGATCAGTCAGTGAACAACCATCCTGAGGGATCCACGTCAACAAGACCTTTTATGCCAACCTTCGCCCCTAGGAATCCACAACCCGAATTGGAACCTTCTATTAGAGAGTTACAAGAAGAAATACACCAGGACTGGTTATTATCAGGAGATGATTTTAGATCAACAATGACATTTAGAGAATATTTGGATGTCAAAATGAAGCATAGGCCCAAGGGACAGCTGGGGCACAACAGTGAATTGCAGAGAAAAATTGGTAAGATGTTTATTCCTTATTTTGACGGGTCAAGGAAAACAACTACCAGGGCATGGGTACAAAAACTTGATACATACCTCCAATTAAATCCTATGATGGAAGATGAAGCAATCAAATATGCGGCCTTACATTTAGATGGTGTAGCACATGAATGGTGGCACCATGGGCAAGTAACCTTGGGACACAACTAGATTGTCACATATGCTGAATTTACTGAGAAACTCATAGATAAATTTGATTCTAAGGATCCTGAACTTCATCTGAAGGATTTAACTCAGTTAAAACAAACTGGAATTGTGGAACAATATATTTCTGAATTTGAAAAACTGACAGTCTTAGTAACAGAGATTTTAGAAAGACATAAAACTGTCATATTCATAGATGGGTTATGTGATGCTCTCAAAGGATGGCTCAAATCCTTAAATCCTCCTTCCTTGCAAACAACAATCAAAAGGGCAAGAGAATTGGAACCTTCATCAAAAGGGAAAACTTTTAATAAAGGACCACCACCAAAACCAGATAAAGACAAACAACCTTTTAATAAAGACACACCTCCCGGAAACAGATTGGATAAAGAGGAGCATGATGAGCTTAGAAGAAAAAAGTTATGTTTCAACTGTAAAGAATCTTGGGTACCAAGTCATAGATGTATGGGAAAGGGGAAGATACACTATATTGAGGTGATATCAGATAGTGAAGAAGAGGAAAATATAGACCCAAACCAGGAATATACTCAAAAAGCCTCGGAACATGTCTAGGAAAATAAACAGAAGGTCGAATAATAACATCCATGACAGGAACTCCACATTACAATATTTTCAGAGTACGAGGAGTATTGCAGGATCAGCGGGTTATTGTTATGCTAGATAGTGGATCTACTCTTAATTTCATTGATACAACTCTTGTTAAAAAATGGGGCTTACATACAGAGAAACATGAAGGATTTCATGTTAAAGTTGCAGGTGGTATTAATTTAGTAAGCACACATAAGGTTCCACAATTAAGTATTGCTCTTGGCAACCATACAGTAATAGATGATTTTTATGTGATTGATTTGGCTGATACTAATGTTATCCTACGAATTCAATGGATGGAAACGTTGAATAAATATTCACAGAGTTTCAAACGCATGGATTCTCTTTCAAGGTCGATGGGCAAAAGGTGATCCTTAGGGGAATGTCGAATGGTGGTCCCAGGATCGTTACTGCTAAAAGAATGGAGGCTATTTTCCGGCACGGTGATGTTGCATGGTCAGTGCAATGTTTGGTCTCCACTAAGGTAACAAATTTTGAATCCAAGCATTATCAGGATGAGTTGTTGCAAGTATTGGATTCACATAGTTTGGTCTTCAGTGATATACCTTTAGGTGTACCCCCGGATAGAGGGTTTGAACATACTGTTGAATTGGAAGAAGGTGCAAAACCTGTCATCACTCCTCCATACCGACATCCAAAGAAATTCAGGGATGAAATAGAAAAGGCAATAAAGGAGTTGTTGGATATGGGCCACATTAGGCCTAGTTCGAGTCCCTTTGCTTCTTTTGTGGTGCTAGTAAAAAAAAGATGGGACTCTACGCATGTGTATAGATTACGGTGCTCTTAACAAAAAGACAATTAAAAACAGGTATCCAATTCCCCGAATTGATGAACTATTAGATGAGCTACATGTTGTTTATTTTTCTAAAATTGACTTGAGATCAGGGTATCACCAGATTAAATTAAGGAAACAGTATTGGAGCATTAATTTTTTCCATTTAGAAGCATCAAATTTACTTGTTGACATTAATGTTTCAAAGGCAAAAGTGTATTGAAGAGGTCAAAATATGAGATCACCTTGGAAACATTCAAAAGGAACCATTTTCGCTATTTCGCAGGGACAAAAAACACAGGCAGCAAAACAACAACTTTTCGCTATTTCACAAGTATCATATTACAAGGCTGCGAAATAGCGATTTTCACTATTTCACTGGTATCATTGAGAAGGATAGCAAAACAACGATTTTTTCGCTATTTCGTGGAGGGCATTTTAATGAGTTGCAAAATGGCAAAAAGAACAATCAAAATTCTATGAGCAAAGATTTCAGAGATGCTATAATTTCGACATGCTGCAAAAATGATGTTGCCAAAGGATGAAAATGATCAAAATTTAACAATCTAAAACATACCCAGTTCGGAAAATCAAATTTCCTATCTCCAGTCAAAATCTTATGTTCGTACAATCTGTTTTGGATTTTTACCAAAGCCAAATCCGAAAGATAGGTAATTATTAGTTAATTTATTGATTAGTTTTTTCAAAAGAAGTTTTTAATTTTAGCATAATGTGGTGTCTCTTCACCCTAAAGGGGTGTGAAAACCATTCATCCACACATATATATGTGGTGTAAAATGTAATCAAAGATATAAAAAGTAACAGATAAGAAAAGGAGGAAGATGGTAATGTAGGAAGATAGTATGGATGGTGACTGCAACTAAAATGTAAATCAATTGTATTCACTTTTTTTATTAATACAAAGAAAATATGTTTCTTGTCCAAGATTGAAGAAGTAAGTTCGTTGTTTTTTATTGGATTGGTCCTTTGCATTTTCAGTTACACAGAGTTTTCTCTTTACTGTTAGATGTCAGAAAATTGAAGTTTTTAATATTAGTTTTCGAGCATCAAGGGTTGTATACAAAGCTCTCATCTATACAAATCCTTGTCTAATTGGTTTCCTGCCAAGAAATTAAAATTCATTTAGACTAAAACAAATATTTTATCAATTGATCCTTGATGTCATGGGGGAGAAAATCTAAAATTGAATTGCAGAGTGTATATGAGGGTTCAAACTAAGCTTGACTACATTCCGCCCAATTAGTTGGATAAGGGACTAGCCTGTGTATCTCCTCAAAGAAGGTTTTTTATAGTTGTATGAGCATTGAAGTTCTTTCATTTCATCCTTGCGAAATATATTATCTCATACCCAAAGCATTATCCTTATACACAAATACAAATTCAATTACAAAGCATTCATAATATTCAAGCACAAGTAAGAAATATATTTTCTTATTTTGATCAATCTCAAGGAATATTTGCCATATTGAGAAATCAAACAAGTTTAAATTCGCTATAGAAAAACACCTTTGTGTTTAGGGTGAGGGTTTACCCACCTAGGTTTAGCGAAGCCTAAAGTACAGGGGAATTGGACTATTCCCGTTCATTGGCCAAGACTGATTGAAGCAATCTAGGAGAATTGGCAAAAGCTCTTTGATTTCCAATCTGCAGTTTTGGGAACCAACAGATTGGTGACTCTGCTGGGGATTGTAAATAAGTTTTCTCAGAATCTTTGGTGATAAGGAAAGACTCTACTGGGAGAAAGGACTCAAAAGACACTAAATATTTTCCTTCTGACAAGAAGGTGGCGACTCTACTATTCAATAAAACATTTCAATCAGTGACTCTACTGAGGGAGAAGACCCGGAAGGAGATAAGTAGAGTTTTCCTCTTTGAAAGAGGTGGTGACTCCGTTGACAAGAATCTGATGTACAAAGAAAGAAGTTACTACAAATTCAGATATTCAGAATGTACCAAAATAACCATTTTAAAGAAAACCGTTTGTCCCGGATGGCATCAGGTCATTGGATCTCAGGAGATTTCAATGTATTCCTAATAATTTATTCCCTAAGCTTTCACAACTAGTACCGAAGTTTCATGGGGAATGGGATGAATCAGCACTTGAGCATGTGGAAGCATTTTATACATTTATAGAAGATCATGAGATTAATACAGAAGATCAGGTGATAAAATTGTTTGTCATGACTTTAACGGATTATGTAATTAAAACATATGAATCCCTTCCTACACAAAGCATCTCATCATGGAGAGAGTTCGAGCAATGGTTTTTAGATGAGTTTCATGGCATAGTTGAAGAGGATGAGTATTTGTATACACAAGAAGAATCTTAGTATCATACTATGGATTCAAAGCCTTGTGCAGATTTTTCTTTCAGCAGATACGAAGAGAATGATAGCCCCAAATGTGGTTACATATTCCAGATAATCAAGCGTGCATTTCTTGGTACAGCGAAAGAATTCATCAGAGAAAAGGAAGTGAAGGAAAGCAGTAATTCATGTGGTAGGACATGTGAAATAGATGCGGATATGAAAATGGATGAGGAAAGGGGGAATGCATGCTACATACTAAAAAACAACAGAATTGCATTATAGAAAGGGAATCCTATATGTCTTCCTTGGATGAGTTTATGAATATAAGGAGATATGAAGATGAGACTGCAGCACAAGTATTCAACCTTCATTACTAGATAAAATGCATGAATTAGGGATTTATTATAATCCTCAAGTAAGACTTCTTATCAAAATTATATATGAAGGCATTTTAGAAGAACAATCTACTGATGTTTCAAATTTCAATAAGGAAGATGAGTCCACTAGTCATGCAAAAGATAAAGAAGCATCCATACTTGAGAACCATGATGACACTTGTGTTGAAATAAATAAAAATAAAGAAGATTTCATACATGGTGAGATTTGTATGGAAATGCATATCAGTAATTATGATGGTAATGGGGAGGGTCTCCTCAGTGCAGAAGAGGTTTCAGATTTATTAGACGTTGAATATCAGAAACATGTTCAGAGAAATGGTGCAATTTTTTTTTCAGTCCACCAGAACAAACAGACTAGTGAATCAAAACACATGCAAGAGGAGGAAATTTCTGCAGATAATGAAGATATTGGCCTAGTTGATGAAGCACATGATGACACTCAAAAGGATGATGCATTTAATGAATACATGCAATCTGATCAGCATATAAAAGAAGGAAAACCTAAAGGTTATTTCAATCTTCTTCAAGATCTTTTTTATGATGAAACATCAGAAAATCCAGAGGAAAGCTGGAGCAATGTACCTTGTTTTGAAGATGAACAACCCAATATTGAAAGCATGGAAATATTATCAGAAGATGCAATCAATAAAATAAGTGATGTTTTAGACTCTAATACTATAATGGCTTCAGCAGTGGTGGAAGTTTTAGACATTCATAAAGAGGGTGTGCTTTTGCAAAGTTGTCATAATCAGAGTAGTGACAATGACACTGAATTCATGGATTTTCAAGGATATAAAGGTTTAAAATTTTGTATCAATCCCTTTGATAGGACTAAATCAAGATGTCATTCTAATTCAGAAATGAAAATATGTGTGCACAATAGAAAATTTGATAACAGAGGATGTTGTAATGTATATGTTTGTAGACTATATGATAAGGGAAGATATTACAAGGAGTATGTGTATAATATGAAGATACCTATTATCAGAGAGAGCAAGTCCAGTTGGTTGAGGGAAAGTATCAACATAATTTATCAGACATATCTTAGTATAATTTTCAGATTGATGTCAATGGAATGTAATGAAAACAAGATTTTTGTCAGAGGCAAATCTTTCTTTTGCATTTTGGTGGCTTGGGGCTACCAAATTATATATGATGTGATTTCTACACAGTGACTCTATAACCCAATTGATTGGCACTTGGTCTGCTTCTTCCAAAGATAATTGAATTCTCGCTATACTCACAAGGAGTATATGTCCCCAGAAAGAGTCACTGTTGGAGCATTAATTTTTTCCATTTAGAAGCATCAAATTTACCTGTTGACATTAATGTTTCAAAGGAAAAAGTGTATTGAAGTGGTCAAAATATGAGATCACCTTGGAAACATTCAAAAGGAACCATTTTCGCTATTTCGCGGGGACAAAAAACATAGGCAGCGAAACAAGGACTTTTTGCTATTTCGCAAGTATCATATTACAAGGCAGCGAAATAGCGATTTTCACTACTTCACTGGTATCATTGAGAAGGATAGAAAAACAACGATTTTTCGCTATTTCGCGGAGGGCAGTTTAATGAGTTGCAAAATGGAAAAAAGAACAATCAAAATTCTGTGCGCAAAGATTTCAGAGATGTTGTAATTTCGACATGCTGCAAAAATGATGTCGCCAGAGGATGAAAATGATCAAAATTTAACAATCTAAAACAGACCCAATTTGAAAAATCAAATTTCCTATCTCCATTCAAAATCTTATGTTTGTACAATCTGTTTTGGATTTTCGACCAAAGCCAAATCCGAAAGATAGGTAGTTATTAGTTAATTTGTTGATTAGTTTTTTCAAAAGAAGTTTTTAATTTTAGCTTAAGGTGGTGGCTCTTCACCCTAAAGGGCAATTACTTGTGGGCAAGCAACACACGTTCCTTGGAGATCTCCGAAAGACAGAGTGAATAGTTCCATCACTGTTTGCATTGGAACTGCAACGCGTGGAAGACCATAGCTCGACTTGGGCGTGGCAACAGGAGTACAGCGATAGTATCAAGGTATAGGCATCTCAATCCTACAGGGGTTGTAGCAAATATTGAAAGACAGAGGTGCATACAAACATTCCTTTGAACTTGCTGGAAACATAATTATTGTGCCGTGTATATCTTTTGAATGTGCTGGAAGTATATATGTATTGAATTTTGAAATTGGTTATTAAAGTCGAACTTCTGGTAAATTAATTATTCAGTAGTAAATTTTGAAAAGGTATAAACTGGGATAATTCAGCCTGAAAATCCATTTGATGCAACCCCTGACGAAGAAGTTAGGAGGTTGATGCAAGAACTTGAGCTTCAAAGGGAGCAGCTGAACGATTTGCTTAGTTTGATCTTGGTCATATTGGTTCAGAGGGAATTCTCACATCTGTAAATCCTTGAGGTATGATTAAATTTTTTTAAAGCTTTTGTCATGTTGAGAGATTCCATGACTTGTCATGTTGAGTGATTCCATGACAATCCTGATTGTAAAAGTCATGTTGAGAGATTCCATGACTTGTCATGTTGAGTGAGTCCATGACAAGCCAAGTTCAGAGATTCCTTGGCTAACCTATTGCGTTGAGTGATTCTGCAATCACGCACTTATGCATAATATCTTGTTGAGTGATTCCATGATGTGTATCAGGTTGAGTAATTCCATGATAAATTCTGAATATAAAGAGTTCTAGTACATTTATCTACATGGATAAAGAGGGAGTGTTAATTCTAAATTATCTAATGTAGATAAATGACAAATGTCAAATTGGCCTATCGGCCTTTGACATTTGCATCCACTTATATTTATCTAAAAGAAAGTAATTAGTATTATAATTATTATTGTTATGAGATAATATAATTATATGTAATAACATAATTATTATATTAATAATATAATATAATTATATTATTCTGAACAATCTATATGTCTTGATAAGTCACATCTCTTGGTGAAAGGGTATTATCCTTATATAAAAGAGATGTGCAATCTCCTATTTGGTGATATAGAAGAATTTAATAAAAACATATTGATCATATATACACTCTGAAATTTTATAGAAGGCCCATCATATTCATTATCAATCTCAGATATATATAATGTTTGCCCTGCGAATCAATATCTTGTTTTGAGTTGTATGTTTTTTTATTTATTTTGGGTTTGTTGGTTAAATAATTAAGTTTTGAGGTTTTTGGGGAAGATTTAACATTAATTTGTACATTTGGTGGCTGTCTAAGCAATATTTTTAAGGCTGCTATTTATTTGGTTGGTGAGTTTGAACGTTTCTAGCTACTTTAGCATGTGAGGGGCCTTCAACATCCTCAACCATTGTGGCAAGCAAGGGATTTGAACCTCACTAGCCATTTCAAGGGGTGGGTTTTGAATATTACCAACCATTTTTACTGCTAGGAGGATTTAAGTATCATTGGCCATTTCATAAAGAAAGAAATGTTCATAGGGCATTTAGGCAAGCGGTGAGGTTTTGTTGGTTTCTAATTTGTGTAAAATTTTGGAAAGGCATTTGTTGGTTGTATGTTTTTGATTAAGGTAAATACAGGTTTTGAAAGGACCCCGAAACCTTTTACAAAAAAGAACTAGAGATAAGCATCAACAACCCTTACAAACATCGATAGCCTACTATAAACAAAAGGCAGGACCTCGGCGAACCCCCATTAAACCAAAAAAGGAAAACAGAAAACTGCCAAAAAACAGATACCAGCATAACTTCCAGTCCAATTTCTAGTGCAAAACAGAAATAAATTTACTTTGGTTGTATGTTAAGTATAGGTACATATCTTATTTACGACTCATTTTGGGTCTCAAAGGGTGGATTTGTTGGTGGATTGAATGGTAATCCTTCTTGATTGATGTTATTGTCAAAACTAGGTGCATCATTAATGTAAGATAGTGGGACCATATTGGATTCATAGTTGAAGATGTGCATTTGAGCTAATTTTTCTTGATAGCAGAGGACATATAAATGTTGGGCTTGAGAATGTGAAATGATATATAGTCATTATAATGTGAGGTTTGTATGACACATGGTTGCTTTTGTATAAATTCATATTGTTATTAAAGTATTATTGTAATATCTAGTATATAATGGTCAATTTAGTTATAGGATAGACTTTACGAACATTCTTTATTCTTTCACTTTATTAGTTGTAAGTCTTATCTTGTTAGTTGTCGCTTTAATCCTATTCGGATAGAGTGTTTGTTATCTTATTTAATGGGATTTTCACTCCTTGTTTGATATCGAATATCTTTGTAATTATTTCGGTTATATTTTTTTGTAATATGGTATTAGACTCCAAATCAGATTTCTTGGGAATGGTGAATATGTGAGATGTACAAGCTGTTGCAGTGATAACTCATGCACATCACACAGAAGGACCAAAGGAGGTCATATAGAATAGTACAAAATATTTCAGAACTGTACGATACCGTAGAACATCATTGAGAGTTTCTGGTTAGCAGAATCGTAGCATCTGAAGAAAAATTGTGGACTGCTCTGCTAAAAATTGTGACTTTGTTGTTGAAAATTGCAGTTTTCTAAAGGTTAGCAAAATCATGCCAGTTTGTTTAGAAAATTGTGTGCGTTTATTTTCTTGAAATTGTGTGCTAAAAATTGCAAATTCATTATTGTGCGCCTTTATTGAATCAATATAATGCAACATTTACCCATTTAAAACTTCATCAATTACATTAACATCATTTACTCAACATCAATAATCATGCATATCATAATAACACATGATATTTATGTGGAAACCTTTACAAGAGAAAACCACAACACAATAATGTTTTTATATAAATTCTTTTTTTTTTTAAATTTTGTAGGCAACAACCTAGTAGAGGCATTAACCCCTCATTCAATTTGTGAGTACCAACTTACTAGAGGCACTGACCCCTCATTTCAATTTGTTACTACGAATCCACTAGAGGCACCAACCCGTCATTCAATTTCTCTTCATGTATTTTGCTATAACTCTCTTCTCCAATCTGTTATTATCCTGATCAGGAGTCTCCCATAAAACTGATTACAATCTCCTTACAGATCTTCATATATTCTTTTTATCAAATCTGCATACATTCTTCATCATATATATTTCTGCCTTAACATCTGGTGTAGTAAACTCATATCAGCTCATAAAAACTTTATAAATATGATAAAAAATTCTCCATAAATCTGATCGTAAACTCTTTGTAAAATCTACTCTTGTTTGAAATAAACTTGCACATATTTCTCATATATTTCTGCATATGTTTTTCAATATGAATCACACTCCCACACTTCCATTCTTAAATAATATTCTACTGTTTTTCACACTCTTACACTTCCATTCTTACTTTATAGTGTATGTAAGTATTCTTTTGTACACTTCTGCTTAATGTTTATTCTTCACATATCTCACTTACACATTTCTCACTCATCTCCTTTTATACTACAATGTTCTTCTTCACCCGGATAGGTAACCCTTCAAAAGTGTGCAATATATTTATTTCTCCTCTGCTATAATAATATATTTTCTTTACTAATTCCACATGCATATTCTCCATGACAATTCATAATCTTTTTTTGTGAATTCATCAAAATAGGTAACTTCATGAAGAGACAGCCTTTCAAAGGTTGTCTTTTAAAAATAATCGTAATTTTATTCAAACAGATTGCACCCTTTATTCATTACTTTAGAAATTGCTACTCTCATAAATCAATGGCTTGATTCAAATTGATTCTTTTGTAATCACTTCTACCTTAGTTATATGAAGTTGCTATTTAATATGAAAGAAACTTGCCATCTTTTAAAAGATAGTGATTGCTTTCTTCATGTTTATCAGTAACTGTTACCCAAATTTCCTATCCTATGTAATTTGGCTACAAGTGGAGAAAAATGAGGCTCCCACAAGGGTAGAGCTCAGCTTGCACATTTTTGTTCATGTTTCTAGGTCTTCTCCATGTTCCCTGCACATTTCTAGGTCTGGTTTTAGCCCTAGTTCATGTCTTAAAGTCCTAGATGCAAAAAAACCCTTTGATTTCATGTTTAAACCCTAGCTCGTTCATGACTTGGTCTATTTCTTCTTTACCTTTTTCCGAGTGACTTAAGTTTCTTATAAGTCATGCGCACATTAATATTTCCTTATTTATCTCTTAGTTGCGCAACCCGGGAGGAATATTCCATATCATTCAGTGACTTAACGTGAGCCGTTGATTCAAATCTTGATCATGTGCTGTGCGTGAAGTCACATAATGAAACCAGAGTTAGTCAAAGTATTTCGAGATTCAGCAACTCAGTCTATCTCGTGATCTCCAGATAAACCCAGAGTTCAAGTCGGGTTTGAGTTTTCCTTTAGTCGCGTGATCTCTGAATAGAATGGAATATGCTCTTAAGGTAAGGAGATTACACGAGGATCGTTGATCATGTTCTAAATCCTACGGCCTGCGCTGAATCTCGTGATAAACTCGGAGTTAAGCAAATGATCTAGCGACTCAGCGACATAAAGAAGTTCAGTTACCTAGGTTTAAAGATGAGTCAAGGCCGAGTTAGGGCTAAGTCAAAGATAAAGATAAAGATCGAGCAAGGCCCAAAAAATCAAGTGGTAGACGTAAAGCCTCAATGCAAAAGTGCTCGACATCTAATGATCAAGGCATTGCGCTAGGACGCCACGTGTCTATGATCAGATCTGAGCTCGAAGACAGGATAAAGATAAAGATAGATCAATGGTTGTGTTTTAAATAGGAAGTCAGGTCATTTTTTGAGCCGTTGATACAGACATCCGCGCCTGTGACTGTTATAAACAGATATTCAAATATTCAAAACTGATTTTAGAGGCTCAAGGCGGTGGCGATAAAGACAAAGTCTCAGACAGGGTAGATGAGTTTGCCACTTATTTTGTTCAAATTATGGCGATATGGGAGATATTTTCAAAGACATATCTGATCTCCTGAGATATTTTCCCGAGTGCATTGATGAAGAGACAAGACTGGTTTAGGGTTTATGTATTGTTTAATGAATATCTATTGTAACCCTAATTCTGCCCTAACTAATCGATGGATTGACTCCCGAGCCTGTTTGCTAGGGGAGATTATATATAAGTAGTTTTAGAAGCTTTCGTAGCTAGGTTTTTCAGCTTATGCAAGACTTTCTGTGGCATTCTCTCTGCCCTCGGGTTTTCATCTGTTTATAATTTCTCATTGAATTCCAAATTATGCAAAGGTTTTCTGTGACATTTTCTCTGTCCTCAAGCTTTTTCTTGTCTGTATTTCTCTTATTGAGGCATAATATAGTGGTTAATATTAGAGAAATCTTGGAGTTCTTGAGCCCTCTTTCTTTCTGCATCTTTGTGCACTAGTGTGATCGATTTGATTTAGGTGATCTTGTGGATATTGTTCAATCTACTATCATTTTGTCTCATTTATGTGCCTATTTGCCAGAGTGAATGTCTGTTTGCAGGTCATAGTCCATGTCTATTCCACTGAATATGTTATTGTTTGTGAAATTTTCTCTTTCCCTGAATAGCCTCTTTTCATTTCAAACCTCTCTATGAAATACTTATGCAAACCTATTCAGAAAGTTGTGTTCTGCAAGATTCAGGATTTCATGCTAGTTTTGGTCACAGTGTTGTGATTCATGTTACCTTCGGTGCATCACCTAGTAAGTTCAATTTTCTTTTCAATATTTCCCTTCAGTTCTCCTTCTATCCCTTTTCCTTCCAGGTTTACTTTCATGTAAAAAAGTAGATAAGGTGATTATCCAAGAGGAACCGGCCTAGAATCCGGAGGCTTCACTTTAGTTAGCAGAGGTCCCACAACCTAGAAGTGATTCCCATGTTATACTAGATTGTTAGGCTCAAGCGCTTAACACGATGCAAAATTTAGTGTATAACAGTAACAAATCTCAATCGATGCTTTAAATTGTTGGTTTGTATTAGTTTATTGTCTTAATACTTGGGCGCTAATTTTGGTTTTTGTCTTTGATAAATGAGAGTGAGGTTGACCACCTTTTCATATACTGATCGCTGCTATTGTTGCCCTTTAGATCTCTAATCACTGCTTATTAAAATATATTATAATTGCCTTGTTTTTGTCTTTATTGCTGCCCTTAAACACTATACTAATTGCTGTCATTATGCTCTTTCAATCACTATCTTTTTCTTTGTACTTTAATTGCTAACTTGTATTCATTAATTTGTGTTGTTTATTCACTTTAATTACTCCTCATAGTCATAGTTATTCCCTACTTGACCAATTAATATTCATGCATTCGACTTGTGCAATTAAGAATGTAATTGATGAGGATTAGTGAATACATTGATTTCATCTGAAAAGTTGGCTGGCAATAGATAAAGATTTGAATGCCTTGTTCTACCAGAAATCTGATTGCTTATGTACTTCAAGTTCAGACTATTATAAACATTGCTGCTCTCTAATGTATATATCCATTTGTGGTCTATGACCCTTTGCCTCTCCTTCATTATTAATATGCTCTCCATACATTTATGACGATATCTTTGTCAACAATCTCATCCATATTACTTTGACACCATGGCTTTATTAATGACCTTTTCACCTTTGATATCAATGACAATATTTCTTCTCATACCTTTTGACATCAATGACAATATTTTACCAATGTTGTGATCAATGAAGAGGTTGGACCTTTTCATCTCTCTTCACAGATCAAGATTATTAAAGATAATCCTATTAAGGACAAGGATTTTGTTGTTCAGCTTTACTTAGCTCCACCTCAAGGGGGAGGATTCTTTGCATGGGGAATTTCCCAAGCAGGTAAAAGTACCAAAAGGATTTCTTGAATATAACCTGGATTGATATCCATTTGACATAGAATAGGAAACCCAAGTCACAGTGACAATAGTGATTTGGCTGAGGAGACTCCTAAAAAGAGACAAAAGTGGTGGGCAAGAGTCATTGGTGATGTTCGGTAATGAAATGATTGAGGGTACATTAGCCAGAGACGAGCAAGAACACAATTAACTTCACTCTTATGGCCAATCTTCAGAGAGTTTGAGTCCCATGAATTTGTGGACACAAAAGAAAAACTTGGATAGGAGAAGGCCATGGAAACCGAACATAAGAGTCTTATGAAGTATAAGGCTTGTTCTTTTACATCTTCCACCCGAGAAGAAACTTATTGGCTGCAAATGGGTGTACAAAGTCAATTGCAAAGGAGATGATAGTCTTAACAAGTACAAAGCTCGATTGGTTGCAAAAGGGTTCTCACAAAGAGAAGACATTGACTATGAGGAGACCTTTGCTCCTACAACAAAGATGGGCACCATTTGTTTAGATCTAGCTATGGCAACTCAATTTGGCTAGAAAGTTCATCAAATGGATGTAAAAGTGCCTTCATCAATGGCGATTTGGGAAGAAGTGTGTATGTCTCAACCTTAGAGATTATTAGAATAATATTTTATTATTAATGCTCAATATTGTAACTAGTTGTAAATATCTTCTTTAGATCGCCTCTGATCTTTCTGGCAGTTTCTATTTTAGAAACTTGCCTCTTTGTAAAGTTTGTATTCCCTATTTATTGAGCTTATGCTCTTGTTAATATCATAACATATTTTACCAATTACTTTGTAATATGGTATCAGAGCTAGTTTTTTTCGAAAAACAATTTCATTATTGAAATCTCTTGAGTGATTTTTTCGAAATAGGTTTGGAAAATCTTTAATTTCTTCATGAAATTTTAGACTTGAGATTTTCAAAAGAAATTTCTGGGAAACTTGAAATTTTTGTTTTGCAACCCGTATAGGGTTCACTGCAAATCTGAGGATTATCGTTTTTGATCTCTGGTCGAGCTTTGGCCGTCAGTTTTTTCCTTTCAGCTCCCGCGTGTAATGACCCTAACCGGCCATTTACTGATTGCGACCAATAAATCTTAAACAGATTTAAAATGAATAATAACATGCAAATAACAAGCAAATATTCCCGAATAACCAGCAGATACACACTCATGAAATAACTCAGAAAATGGTATGTATTTTACAACAGCAATACAAAACCATAGATTATTACATTCCAATCTGAACTACAGGCAAATAACAGTAAGACTGGATGAT
>MU227137.1:4461825-4492365 GCA_018584345.1 Thuja plicata
AAATGCTGAAGGTTTCCGTCCTCAGATTTCTGATTCGATAGCTGAAGCTTCTCGAATTCTCAAAGAGAAAATAAGATTCATAAACTGAAGCATGCTCAAATGAGATCCTCAACCTCCTCTTATGGCTCCAGCTATGACTCTTCGGTTTCCCCACTGTGACTCTTCGTTTGCCCATTTTCGTCTCATTATAAACTCACTTTAAGTCATTTAAAATAAATGACCGTTGAGACAAATAATAAGTGAGAAATTGTCCGGCATTAAAACGGAAGCCCAAACGAGCTCAGATGTCATCGTGTAATAGCTCGCCGGAAAGCTCTCAACAAGACGCTCCAAGATCACCTACTGAAAAGTCGTGAATCCTGAACCCCTGTGGACTTACTATAAATAGTAAGTACTCCGGAAACCTGCAAAAACTGCATTGGATGGCCTGGAACTGGAAACACCTAGGCCGCTCATCCCCTGGAATACGACCACACCCCGGTTAGCCCACCGAGCCAAAGTGAAAAGGGCCAACAAACTGGCACAATATAATGTACCCTAAAAAGGGGACATTACACCGCGATACTCCTCCAGCTCGCAGCTCGGCTTCTGCATCATTCAGTGTTTCTTCCTCCTTGCTCGACATTTGTACCACTGTTTCGTGGCCTCCCCTTCAATGCACGACGTCTTTGCCACTGGTTTGTGGCTTCTCCTTCCTCGCGCGACGCCTTTACTGGCCTCTCCTTCCCCGCGCGACGCCATTGCTGTTTCGTGGTTTCTGCAAACAACTTCATCCGTGTTTTATGGTCATTTTTTGCTTCTTTGTCTGCATTCAACGAAATCTTCTGGTTCCTCAGTTCGTTTTTTCTGCACATCCGCCATTGTTCTGCAATTTTTGAAGGTATAAAATGCCGGCTAGGGTTTCTTTCGAAACTCTCTGATGTTTTGCCAAAATAAAAATCTTCTTACAGATTCTTGGTGGGATTTTGGAGATCTCAACTGGGTCAGTCTCCGAATTTTCTAGGTGCATCATTTTCCGTGCATCAAAATTTGTGCCAAACGGATTTCAAATCCGATTTCAGATTCCTTCTGGGTTTTTTCAGATTTCTTCTGGGTCTTTGTCGGTTTTTTTTGGGTCAGCCAGAAATTTACCTCGAAATTTGTGTCAACAGTACTTCTTCATTTTCTTGATGTTTGTACCTGATTCAGCCTCTGTTTTCTGCATTGGGATTCGTGTTTTGAATTCCTGGTTCACACCTCTTCTTTATTTCTCACTTTCTCTACATTGGGAAGCGTGCAAGATGGCGTCACTCACCAACTTGATGTTAGAAGGCAATCAGCGATTCAACGGCCGCAATTATAACACCTGGAAGCAGCGCATGTTGACCATCTTTGAGTACCGTCGTCTGGATGCGCATGTTCTTGGCACCGAGACTCGTCCGACCTCTGTTCCTGCAAATCAGGACAAGTTTGACGATCGGAATCGAGAAGTTGTCATGCTTCTCAAGTTCTCTTTCATCGATGATCAACTCCCTCAAATTCCCTCTAGAAAATTTGTTGCCGACATCTAGAAGTATCTAAAGGAATTGCATGAGACATCAGACAAAAGTCGCGCATTCTTCCTGAAGAATCAGTTGTTCTCCATCATGATGGATGAACGCATGTCCTTACAGGAGCATCTCACAAAGATTAAAGACATTCGCGATCAGCTTGAAGCTATCAGTCGAAAAATGGAGGAAGAAGATATGGTAGTCATTACTCTGAAAAGTCTACCATCCTCTTTTGAGCACTTCATAGAAACTCTCAACATTACTTCGACTAATGTGGATCTGAAATTCCCAGAGTTGTGCACCAAACTTCTGCAGCAGGATCGTTGGAAACAACAGTTTGGTAGCAGTGCCACCTCCTCCTCAGAACAGGCCTTCCCAGCCCAATCCTCTCACAAGGATCAAGGCAAATTTCAGTCATATCAGTCCTTTCACCAGAAGGGCCCTTCTCAATCTCAGGATGGTTCTAAGAAAAAGGTGCAGTGCAATTACTGTCACAAATTTGGTCATATGATCAATGACTGTCGTACCACACTGGCCTCCAAGCAGCGGAAGCAGGGAGGGTTTTAGCCCCAAGCAAATGCTGCTGAGCACACAGAGCAACAAGAATCTGCTTTTTTTGCCTTCATGGCCAAAAGACCTGCAGACCATGTAAAGTCTTCTGCCTGGTACATTGATTCTGGTGCTTCTCGCCATTTCACTCACAGGCGTGATTGGTTTGTTGAGTTCTCCTACACGGACTCAGTTATTTTTGGAGGTGGTGAAGAGTACTCTATTGTCGGCAAGGGCAATGTTCAGATACAGTCAGGCGGAAGACATATCCTCTTCCTCAATGTGCACTATGTTCCTGGCATGGCACTTAATCTCTACTCGGTCAGTCAGATCATGCGGCATTCTCCTCAGCTGGATGTTATTTTTAGTGCCCATAAGTGCTCAATTGTTGATCGTGCTTCTCACACTACTCTAGTTGTTGGCATTGAGGATCATGGTCTCTATCGACTTGTGGACACAGGTGATTCTCTTCAGCATGCCTTCACAGCACACTCTTCCACTCTCATTAGTCTTTGGCATCAGCGATATGGTCACCTGAATATTCAGTATCTTGCACAGCTTGTTCGGGACGACTTAGTCCATGGCCTACCTGATATTCAGACTCAAAATCCTCAAGTTTGTGAAGCTTGCCAAACTGGGAAGCAGCACCGGACACCTATCAAGGATGGTGACTCATGGCGAGCCTCCAAGGTGCTGCAACTAGTCCACGTTGATGTATGTGGTCCTATGAATACTACTTCTGTTACTAGGTACAGGTACTTGCTTTTTGTTGATGATTTCAGTCATAAAATGTGGGTGTATTTCCTAAAGAAAAAATCAGATGTGTTTACCGTATTTCAAACATTTAAGGCCTTAGTAGAAAAAGAGTTTGGTTCTTCTAATATTACTCTTAGGTCTGATAATGGAGGAGAGTTTTGTTCGTCTGCTATCTCTACTTTCTGTGATACTCATGGCATAAAACGTCAGTTCACCACACCTTACACCCCTCAGCAAAACGGCATTGTAGAACGTCGCAACTGCACCATTACAGAGATGGCTAGGTCTATGCTGGAACATAGAAATGTTCCTAGGAAATATTGGGCAAAAGCAGTATTCACAGCTGTCTATCTTCTTAATAGGTCACCCACTCATGTTAAAAATATGACTCCTGAGGAAGCATGGTCTGGTCGCAAACCTCGGATCAACCATTTGAAAGTTTTTGGCTCTTTATCTTATGTATGGATACCTGATGCTTAAGCGCACTAAGTTGGATTCCAAGAGTCAGTAGCTCATGTTTGCAGGGTACAGTGACAACCATAAGGCCTATCGCGTGATTGATATTGACACTGACCGTGTTATCTTCAGTCGTGATGTTTTTTTTTATGAAGACCGAGGCCCATTTCGTTCTGGGGATCCGCCCTTGCAGGCCTCTGACTTGACTATTGATCTTCCTATTGGTTCACCTGATGGGAGGGATGCTACCAACTCTGTTCTTGATAATACACCACCCAAGTTTCCTCCAGAAGATGCACACCTTCCTCCTGATCCTGATCCTAATCCGCTTCCTCTTCCAATTATTCCTCCCGCTCCTGATGTTGGCACACCTACCCTTCGGCCCAAATGGTGGGCTAAGACCATCAATGATCTCCAGCCTGATGAGCTCATTGAGGGTCGAACTTCCCGAAAAAAGAGCATCCACCTGAACACAGTCAATTTTTCTCTTATGGCTAACATCCACAGTATCTATGAGCCTCACACATATGCTGAGGCCAAAGGAATTCCAGAATGGGAACAGGCAATGGATGCTGAGTTCCAAAGCCTTCAGAAGAATCACACCTGGGTGCTCTCAAATCTTCCTCACGGGAAGAAACCCATTAGCTGTAAATGGGTCTATAAGGTCAAGTATCATGCCGATGGTACCTTAGACAAATATAAGGCCAGATTAGTTGCTCGCGATTCACCCAGCGAGAAGGCATTGACTACAAGGAGACCTTTGCTCCTGCTAAGATGAGTACTATTCGTCTCCTTCTCGCCATTGCAGCTCAGTATGGTTGGAAAGTCCATCAGATGGACATGAAGAGTGCTTTCCTCAATGGTGAGCTACAGGAAGAAGTCTACATGACGCAGCCTCCTGGTTTCAAGGTTGCCAGTTCAGAACCCAAAGTGTGTCAACTCCAGAAAGCACTCTATGGACTTAAACAGGCTCCTCGGGCATGGTACATAAAAATTGATCAGTACTTGATTGCTCATGGCTTTCAGCGTAGTCCTTCAGATAGTAATCTCTACATCAAACACTCTGGTAATGATATTCTCTTTCTTGTTGTATATGTGGATGACTTGATCATTACTGGGAATTCAACTCAATTGATCTCCGACATCAAACAGGATTTGTGCAGCACTTTTGATATGACAGATCTAGGACTTCTTCATTATTGTTTGGGTGTTGAGGTTTGGCAGACTGACAACATCTTCCTTTCTCAGTCTAAGTATGCCAAAAGCCTACTTGACAGATTTCGCATGCAGGATTGCAAACCTGCTTCCACCCCTATGGAGACTGGTCTGAAATTGTCAGCTACGTCTGATTCCCCTCTTGTCGATGAAACCCAGTTCCGACAACTAGTGGGTAGTCTCATCTATCTCACTGCCACTCGTCCTGATCTCAGTTTTGCAGTGAGCTACATATCTCGCTTCATGACCGCCCCCAAGGTTGATCATTGGGTAGCCGCAAAGCGTGTCCTGCGATATGTCAAGGGCACCTCAGATTATGGCATCCTTTACACAAGGTGTGATGATCCTAGACTTAGTGGGTTCACAGATTCAGATTGGGCAGGCTCAGCTGATGATAGGAAATCAACTTCTGGATATGTGTTCAGTTTGGGTTCTGGTGCAGTCACCTGGACCAGTAAGAAGCAACAGGCGGTGGCTCTCTTTTCGACTGAAGCAAAGTATCGAGGAGCTGTTAAGGCAGCTTGTGAGGCGGTTTGGCTTCGTTGGATGCTTGCAGATATGCAAATATCTCAAACCGGTCCAACGCCTTTGTTTTCTGACAATCAAGGAGTGCTCAAACTTGCCAAGAATCCAGTCTTCCATGAACGAACCAAACACATAGAACTTCACTGTCACTACATTCGGCAGTTGGTTGAAGACGGATCCATTCAGTTGTTGTATGTTCCTACTTCCGAGCAGCCCGCAGATATTTTCACCAAGCCCCTCAATTCAAATAAGTTTGTAAAATTCAGGGGGTCTATTGGTGTAGTTGATAGATTGAGCATTAAGGGAGGGTATTAGAATAATATTTTATTATTAATGCTCAATATTGTAACTAGTTGTAAATATCTTCTTCTGATCGACTCTGATCTTTCTAGCAGTTTCTATTTTAGAAACTTGCCTCTTTGTAAAGTTTGTATTCCCTATTTATTGAGCTTATGCTCTTGTTACTATCATAACATATTTTACCAATTACTTTGTAATAGAGATTTTAGGTTGCAAGAGAGGAGAATCAATTAAGCAAATTGAGGAAAGTTTTATATGGCTTGAAGTAGGCACCAAGGGCATGGTACACCAAAATTGATAGGTATTTGGTTGAATGGAGTTTTAGAAGTACTCCAAACTCAAATTTGTTACAAGTAATGAGGCCCATTCGTTTGAACAAATCAAATGTAATTTGAGTAAAACTTTTGTCATGATTGATTTTGGCCTTCTACATTACTACCTAGTTGTAGAAGTTTAGCAAACAAGTAGTGTTATTTTTATTTTTGAGTCTAAAGAAGAGTTTTCTTAGGAAGTTTAGAATGATAAATTGCAAAATCTCATCTACACCTATGGATAAAGGGCTAAGCTTTCAATAAAATCAGATTCAAAGTAGCAAATGAGTCAACCTTCAAGCAATTAATGGGCAGCCATATCTACCTTATAGCCACTAGACCTGATCTCAGCTATGTTGTGAATTTCATTTCTAGATTCATGACAATACCAAAAGTAGAACAATGGTTGCAGTGAAGCAGGTGTTTAGATGTTAAGGGACAGTTGACTTTGGCATTGTGTACGACAAAGAAAAGATCCTGAGTTGGTTGGGTTCACTGATTCAGATTGGGCAGATTCTATTGGCGACAGAAAATCCACTTCCGGATATGTTTTCAACCTTGGGAGGAGTGCAGTCAAATGGACTAGCAAGAAACAATAGGTAGTAGCTCTTTCCTCAATTGAAATAGAGTATTGAGGAATAATAAAGCAACATGTGAAGTAGTATGGCTCTGAAGGATGCTTCCAGACATGACAATGCCACAAGCAAGGCCTTCATCCTTGGTCTGTGACAATCAAGGGGTGCTAAAGTTTGCCAAGAATCCAATATTCCACAAGTGTACCAAACATGTAAAGCTTCATTGTCATATCATCAGGCAACTTGTAGAAGGTTGATATGTGACGTTCTAGTATTGTCCTTTGAGGATCAATTTACAAACATTCAACTTCAGATTGGGCAGGTTTTGTTTATGCAAAAAATTGGGTTCACATATTTAGATTGGGCAGTTCTTGTTGATGACAAAAAATCCACTTCTAGATATGTTTTAACTTTGACACGAGTGCAATCATATGGACTAGAAAGAAGCGGTTGACAATAGCTCTTTTCTTGATAGAAGCAAAGTATTGAGGAACAATAAAAGCAACATTCAAGATAGTATGGCTAAGAAGGACGCTTTCAGACATGAAAATGTATCAAGCAAGGGCTTCACCCTTGTTTTGTAACAATCAACGAGTGCTAAAGCTTGCAAAGAATCCACTCTTCCGCACAAAACATGTCGAGCTTCATTTCAGTTCATTAGCCAACTTGTAGAAGATGGATCATTGATGTTGCAATATTGTCCTTTGAGTATCAAACTACAAACATTTTTACCAAGTCACTACCTTTCGACAAATTTGTAAACTTTCAGGAGAAGCTTGCTGTAGTTTGTAGTTTGATCATTAAGGGAGAGTATTAAAGTATTATTGTAATATTTAGTATAGAATAGTCAAATAGTCTTTAGAAGAGACTTAAGAAATATTCTTTATTCTTTTGCTTTTATTGTATGTTATATTCTGTTAGTTATCACTCTTATTCTATTTGGATAAAATATTCTGTTCTTTTGTTTAAGGAGACTTTCACTCCCTTTTTAATATCAGATATCTGGTAATCATTCTATGTTATTTTTTTTGTAATAATTTTGCATTCTTGAATATGGATTTGTCTACAAGGTATAGTTTGTTGAAATTTCGTTGGAAAAGGATAGTAGTTTCCATCCCTCTATTTTGCTACCCCTTCTTTGTTGTGTTCAAATGTGTCATTCCATCTATTTTGAAGGTCATTAGGCTCTTTATTGTTAGAATCTAGTTTTTTAATGTAGGCATTGATGGCGATTTTTTACATTTTTTAAGGGATATAATTAATGGTACGAGAAGTTGGGATTTTGAATTTGGTTGTTTGAGATTTGATGGTGATTTCTCAAGGGTTGGGGTCAACTTCATATTTGTATCAAGTTCCATTATAGATGAGCCAAGTGCATTGCCTTTCAGAATAGGTTATAGTACATATGCAGTCAGATCACAGTGAGTGAAAAACCGTCATTTAAGTGTGGATGGACTTGGGGACTAATGGCAATAGGTAACTAAAGGTGTTAGATTAGTTTGGTTGGATCCACATGAGAACAATTTTATTCGGTTAAGGTCATATTCAGAATATCCTAATTGTTCAACGAGCCAAAATGAGTTAATGTTGATGTTGGATCCTTCATCCAAAATGACCTATTTTTCGTAGGTGTCATTATAAGAATGCTACTGAATAGGGGGAATCATCAACTTAAAATATGATTTCATTACTGACCATGCCATCTATGTAGAATTCTATGAAATTTGACCTCTTTGCTAGAGTAGTTTTGTCAATATCTACAATGGTATTACATTATTAAATCTCGTATTGCTCCATTCATAGTTATTAATATTATTTATGACTTCTCCATTTTAGACCTAGATTTTGATCAGTGAGACTTTTCTATTTCTCTAGTAATCCTTAGCTTATGCTCTTATTAAAAAAGATAACACACCAAATGTAGTAGGTTGTTTAATCCTTGGGTCATTGGGACATCCCATCCAAGTCTTTGGGTCATGAAGACATCTGAGATGTTGGGAATGTCACCTAGACCCCCATTGACATGTCCCTATGTAACACTAGTTATAGATGCATGGTATAATTTTGCACTGATTTTCTCAGTGTCACATCTCGTGTCAGCTTCTTCTGTACTGGATGACTGCGGAAGAAAAATCCAATAAATAAATATGATTTAACTCCTCCAAAAGGGACTAAGAGAACAATATAACTCAATAGAGAGGACAATTAACGTAGGCATGGGCATGAGCCAAAAGAATTAAATGATTTAGAGGTATTGGTGGTGTCCTACCGTTAATAAGGCATGGGAACCACGCGAAGAGTATGGGTGACCTTCCTTGTGTTGAACTATGCCTTTGCATAGAGGGTCAAAATGACGTGGAAGATACACACAAAACACCAAGAAACCCATAATTTGCAGACATGAGCTTGTTTGGGAATTGGGGAAAAATGTGAGTGGTAGAGGTTTTATCAGATAAAAGAGTAAGATATTTGAGGAGAGCATAGAGAATGGCATGAAATAAAGGGGAGAAGTTCTGCCAAATGTTGTAGCTGCAAATCCTGATTGTAGACATCTATGCAGAAAAAGGAAGCACATATTGTTTGACGGAATGCCTATAAGAAATGGGGCTTCATGGAATGCAATAATCGCAGGATATGCACAATTTGGAGTTGTTGAAAATGCTTCAGAAACTTTCAGGAGAATACAATTGGCAATGTAAAGCCAAATCCCATAGCCATTGTCAACATTCTCCCTACCTATGATGAAATGGGAGCTAGCTCTATACGGGTTCTTAAAAAATAAAAGTAGATGCTCAGTGGAGAGAAAGATTAGAGAGAGGAGAGGATAGGCGCGAAAGGAATTAGTGGAAAAGGCTTAAGAAACATTAGAGAAGCACAATGGACAGGTTCAAAGCAATAGTCCACAACCTTTGTTAGCATTCTCTTTGCTTGCCTTTAAAGGAGAGATGCAGCAGATATTTAAGTAGAAAATGGGAGATAGTGCACAGGAAGGCACGCAAAAGAAGAAAGAGATAATAGAATCTAGAGAAAGGGGGTTGGAGAGACAAAACCTGAAGGAGAGAGAGGGTCATTTAGATCATTTTCATGCTCTAATGGGGGCTCGATTCTCCTCTCTGAAGCACCTTCAACTTCCAAGGTAGCCTATATTCTACACTGTTTTGGGAAGCAACAAAGGAATATTACATTAAAGCAGGAAAATGGCTTTGGAGGCAGATGTTTAAATATTTACGAGAAGAGAGTAGTGGAAAGGAGTAGACGAAGGAATAACTAGGATGCCGATTCGAGTTCAAGTTTGGGTTCGAGTTCGAAGAACCGGTTGGTCGGTATGGCAAAATTTTGAAAAGGGGTTTGGGTTCGGGTTCATTAGTACAAAAATATGTAAATTATATATATATATATATTTTTTGATATTTATGCAGCCTAGAAGCATGAGTTAAGATTAGAATGTCACATAGTATCATAAAAAGTAAACATTTAAGCAATAAAAACACTTGTAAATTTGTAATCATAGCATCATGAATGATGAATCCATGATCATACCATCATATACTACAAGTTCAAGTTCAACATCAAAGATTCAAAACATTAAAATTAAATCATAACATCAATTCAAGTATCATTGTTTGAAGTTCAACTAATGGATTAATAATTTATTGATATTCTTCTTCTTCTTCATCATCATCTTCTATATGGAGCCTAATAAGACCTGAAGGTTAATTTTTCCCCACTTTTATTGGCGCAGTTTCCACCCCAAATTATTAAATGAGAGTTATTTTTCAGCGGGCCCAAGTCCGGCGATGTCAAAAATTTGGGTTGTGGATGTCAAAAATTTATAAATTTTGCCAAAAAAATCGTCTTAAACTCCTTCCACAGGCGTAAATTTGGCAAAGTTCGTTCCAAGTTCGCTTGGGTCCGAACTGATTGTTGGGTGGTTTGAACTCGGTCCCTGTGGACCGGACCCAGACAAGACCCACAGGCAGACCGGACCCGAACCACGAACTGGTTCGAACTTATCCTGGTCCAGGGGGGTCCAGGGGCGAACTCGGTATCTTAGAGGAATAATAATGGAGTCTTGTGTTGGCAGTGGGTAGTAGTCCTTGGAAAGGAAAGAGTCATCTTTGCCCACTATGATGTTTGGAATCACCATCTCTAATGAATCTTCATCCAATGAAATGGTCCATTCCATTTAAGGTAAACTTGAGAGTTGTAGCTACTGAGAGCTAGGCCAACTATGCAAGTGGACAGACATCTACCACCATAAATCAACAATTTTGGTGCAACTCCTATCTCACCAAGACAATTCTTCGAAAATATTGCCACTTCATTGTCATTTTTATTTATCACGCAAATTAGCCTGCAAAGAGTCCACTCAGCTGTAGAAAAGTTGGACTACTAGGCTGGACAGGCATTCATTTAGTTTGTTCAAATTGATCATAAAAGGAATTTCATCATGGTAGTCGAAATTGTTGCAAATAAATCTTGCATTAACCAAGTTTATAGCAATAGAAAAACACACTATGAAAGGGAGATGTCAAAGAAATGTATTTTCAACAATAGGTTGGGCTACAAGTATAACACAAGTTCTCGCTATGTTGGTTCTCCCACAACCAATTTGGAACTGTGGTATTTGTTCTTGAGGGTATGGATTTACTGTTTTATAGACTGATCTAAGTACATATATAGATTTAAACAAACCCCCCCAAGCATTGTTCCAAAATGTTAACATAATTGTGATATTATCTTTGTGATGTAGAATATTAAAAATAAAACCAAAATAATCTTGTTTATATACCCAATATAGCTGAGTACTAAGAAAGAATGGTTTCATATATTTGAATAAATCACCACAATATAACCTTGAAGAAGCTAGTTTTAAGTACTATAATACATTACCGTGGTTATTAGTAGTAGTTATAGGAGAATGATATGTATTGGATTATGTCAATTCTTGGAAAAAGGAAGAGCGGGATGATGTCTTCATCTAGTGGTATTAGAACCACAGGGTTATTAAACATATTAAATATTACTAGTTGATACAATTGGTAATCCACTTTGGAATTCGAGGGTAAAGGCCTTATAGGACTACCTTGATGTTTGTCAATCTCTTAAATATAAGAACCTCTATATGGTAGTAAGGTTGGGTCTCCGTATTATTAGTAGCTGAGTATCATATTAATTAACAATGAAACGTGGGTTTTATTTGATAACAATGAATATGAAGTTGTTATTAATGCAAGATCAATCGTATTAGTATAACTCTGTATCTTATTAGCCTTAACATAACATGATGCAACAATTATTGTGTTCGTTTACATTAATAAATGCAGCATCACTGCCCTTGTGGAAAACTCTAAATGGTTGCGTACATGTACATTTGGAAATTATTAGACATAATTCATAATTGTGTAGTCAACTAAGCATATGAAAATCTATTGTAGTGGCAATAGGTGTAATAAGTTCCTTAAACATCATTTTGTCTCCCTTTCTTAATGCAATATTAGGACATATTATTTTATAATAGAACCCTACTGAGTATTGGGGGTTACAGGCTTTTTATGGCTACAAAATAGAGAATGATCCCTTTGGTAAAGGGACCTATAATAAGTCTATTATGTGAATTTTGAATGGATGTGTTTTCCTTTGGGTTTGTGTGAAGTAGGGTATTGTTGTGACCTTTTCACACATCGCCCATTTCAAACGGGACCCCTATCCGTTTCACCCGCTTGCCCCCTTTTGGTGTCGTGTCGTCTTAGTGGCTCTAGTTTCAGTCTCTTGAAGTTCCTCATGTTTCAGTGAGAAGTGTTGGATTAGGTCCAAAGTTTGAGTTGTTTCCCTATACCTTAAGGTCCCAATTTTGAAATATTTCCTTGTCTAGAATTGTGAGTTTGAATGAGACAAATTGAGTGCTATAAGAAAGAAATCTTTCAGAATCTTCTGTAGGGTTTTCGTTACATCTGAATGAAAGTATAGAAATTGGTTGGAGCATGGAGGCATGGTGAGGTAGCAACATAGGGACCATGGGTGCACGAAAGAACAAGGGATCAGAGCATTGATCTGTTTAAAAAATGCCAAAACAATTAACACTCGTGGCCAAGAAATAATCTGAAAAATACAATGTCCTTCATGGCCCATCTTTGCCCAGGCGCACAAACCATTAATTCAAACAAGATTTGCAGCCAATGCACGATCCCTGTTTCTCCTATGACTGAAATTGTATCGAAGTCTAAAACATCTATCATCATTACTTTCTAAGCACACACAAGCTCGGATTGTACCCAACCAAGGAAGTTCAATCAACTCTTGAAGTCCCTCAAACATGCCTCAAATGCAACACAAGGAGAGGAGTGAGAGTTGCAAAGGAAAGAATCTGCCATAGAATTTGAAGTATGTCCGATGTCAGGATAAAGAAAAGAATCCACTCATCATACTTGGTTCCATGAATGCCATGGCAGGGGAAGCACGGGTACTATGAGCATGAGAATTTATCACTATGACCAGTATATGCCACTAAATGTTGATTTTGGCCTGTCATAGAATCCCTACATCCTCCTCAAGTCATGCCCGAAGTGAATACACTGCAATTCCAGTCACCCACAATCAATATGGATGGACATTCACAAAAAAAAAAATTGAAGAATCATGCACAGTAAGGAAGAATGAATCAACCCTTATGTTGAAAAGAAAATCCACCATTGTGAAGGAAATATTCCACGAACTTCAGCAAATTCTCCATATAGCCTGAGTCGCGTTCTAAAGCGTTGATCTGGAAGCACAAAGGAATCCCGCCCAAATGCTGGAATCATGGCAACACCCATGAATATAGACTCACAACACAATTCATTCATCCTCAGGGAAATTCGCTTCAAGCTTCAAGGACCGCGCACCTCATAAACACCCACAGGAAGTCATTCATAAACATGATGGTGAAGTTTCTAAAAGGCTTTAGCACAAATTCATGGCAGATGAGAAATCGTTTCAAGGAAATGAATGAAAAAATAAGTTCTGAAAAAAGGAAATCCACCAATACCCCTACATGTACTCAGAGTGCTAATCCAAACCCATGGAGGAATCACGCTCCATTCATAAAATTCCACGAGAGGAAGTCACGAGGTGCCCGAGAGCATGTTTTAAATATAGAAATTCGCAGCCACGGGAGTGCGCCCAGAAAGCTGATCTCATTCACACCAAAATTGAAGAGTGCAAAGTTCATTGCAGATGTTGATTGGCGCCCTGGAACATTACGTAGGCACGAGCATTCAAGAGAAATGCGAAAACAACAGTCATGCAGAGATTCAATGTCATGCGATCAGAGAAAAGTCGGCTCGATAATGGAAGTTCATGCTCTACAAACTGGTGCTCGCAAATGATGGATACAGTGACAAAATCATCATGGGTCTGGTCTGCAAATACTCAAATACGCTCTGAGCGCTATAAAGGAAAGCTTCAAAGAAGAAAAATGTCCTCTACGGATACCAATGGGCGCTCGAGCACAAAAACATTGCCAATAAAAGAAGAATATCCACGACTCTACCAAAATCCCACTCCCGTGAATGGAGTGTGTTTCAACGCGGCCCAGAGATAGTCAAACCCAAAGAAACCCTTTACTCCCTCCAAACCCCGCCCGCGAGAAAGGAGCCCAAAATGAAAGAAGTCGCGGAATTATGTGAAGGAAGGATAATCCGCAAGGAGGCCAAAATCCCGCTCCATCCCAGGTCAGAGTGTAAGTCAACGGATGTGGGGGATTTTTTCTAAGCTTTAAAAATCCTTCACTAGGCCAAGAACACGCTCGAGTCCATTCTAGAGCGCACTTTTCACTAAGTGGGGGAAAATTCCAAAATAGCAAAATCCGCGTACCTTTGCTAGAACGTACCAAACTCTTGTCCGAGCGCAATTTCACCTGAGTGACGAAATTTCCAAAAACAGAGAAAGTCCACCAACACCTTAAAATTGCGTCCAAATACGTTCTCGAGCACATATCCTTGCGAGTCAAGGAATTTTCAAAGAATGGGATAAAGAAAATCATGACGACGCAAAATTTTGAAATTTTTAAAAAAATTGGAAATTTCGAGATGTTAAAAAAATTTTAAAAATATTTCGAAAAAGTTCAAAATCTCGAATTGTGAAAACTTGGAGATTTTGAAATTCAAGATAAATTGAAAATTCCAAGAATCTTGGAAATTTCCGAAATCGTCAAGGAATGTTGGAAATAAAAGAAAATCCTTCATCAATGGAAAATTGCGCTCAAGCTTAAAACCAAAATCAAGGATGATTTTTTTTTATTAAAATGCCAAGGTCTTTCATTTATTTCATGACGTAGTCGGCAGAAGAATTTTATGAGAAAATTTGAAAATTTGAAAAATCTCAAAATGTGGAAAATTTCCGAAATCTTGGAAAAATTCCAAAAAATCGAAAATTTTGGAAATCATGGAAAAGTTTCAAAAAATCAAGAAAAATGAGGTCCAGAGAAAATGGGAATTTCGAAGCATTAAGAAATTGAAAATTTACAAATTGTGAAAACATTTAGAAATTTGAAAAAATCGGAAAATTTTGAAAAACTCGGCGTTTTGGAAAATTTGGGAAAAAACTCAAAATTTTTGGAAAAGCAAAACGTTGGAAGTTGGAAATAAAAGAGTTTTTGGATTTAAATTTAAATTAATTAAATATTAAATTTTATTTAATATTTAATTAATAAACTTTCAAAAGTCAAAAAGCAAAAATGATCAGAAATTAAAGATTAATTAAATATTGATTTTCATCTTATTTAATTATAAATAAAAAAGCAACAAGTTAATTATGAAAACTTGGAAGATTAAAAGGGAAATTAAATCGCTTTTTTAATTTTATATTTGGAAAGAATTAAATATTGAGATTTATTCTTTTTTCAATATTTAAAATTCAAAAAAATCAAAAGGTTGGATAAAATCGAAAAACTTCCTCATGAAGTAAAAGTGCTCAAATTGGCAAGGTTTTTTGAAAATGGAGAAAAATAGAGACAAGTGGCATTTTTGGGAGAGAATCTTCCAAAAATTAGTCTGCAAGTTTTAAAGCAGTTTTTTCAGTGTTTCAGTCTATATATGAAGGTTCTCTCTCTCATTTTATCATCACACGAATTTCAGAGAAATAAGTTGAAGAGAACTTTTTAGGAATCAAGAAGATTCGAGTAAAGCTTTTTCAAAAATTGAGCAAAATTCTTGAAGAGAAAAAATTTCCAAGTAGTGAGAAATTCGTTGTTTTCAACGAATGTGAAGGTTTCAAAATCCGGGTTTCAGAGGAATTTTTCAGTAAGTTGAAAATTTTTTGGAGAAGCATAGCCCCTTGGAAGAGAGAGAAAATCCAATTCCAAGATAGGATAGAGAATTTGACAGTTTTCAGAATTCCTCAAGAATTTGGTCTACTTTTTCGTTTTCCTAAACGATTCTTATGTTTGTTTTGATTTTTGTTTTGCAGGAATAGCAGAGCCAAGAGGAACGAGCATGACGAGGAAGCAGTTGATAAAGAATGAGTAGGGAAGCTTTTTTCCAGAGTCCAAGATTGTTTCAAAGTGAGCAGAAATTGGAGATACCAACCTCGGATGCTTGGACATGACTGAGTTTCACAGGAGGATGTTTGGGTATAAAGATCATCAACTGACCCATTTAGCCACCCAGATTATGAACAGTGGAATTGTAGCTGCAGCTAGATTTCTTCCGGCCTTTCAGCATTCTGAGCTAATTGTGGAATGCGCCAAGCACTTCAATTCAAAAGACAGGACGATTAAAGATTCTGATGGAAATGTCATTGCAGACCTTTCTCCACCAGCGATCGCTGAAGCATTTGGGATCCCTTCTTCCAGGAAGTTGGTAGTAAAGACAAAGGAGCAAGCACACAGAGTTTTCACTGCAGGAGTTCAATACTGTGAAAATGTCATAAATGACAAGTGGTTGAGAAAGAACAGATCCCATTACTCCAAATTGCCTAAGGAGTTGGTATGGCTGGATTTTCACATGGAATATAGCGACTTGATCATGATGCTGAGCAAAAATTTTGGCATGCCACAGTCCTATCGGTTCGACTCGTGGATGTGGTACTTTGTCGAGTAGGTAGTTGAAGAGCACAATCATATGGACTGGGATGGAATGATCAATGACAACCTGAGTGAACAGTTGGCGAACCTGGAGCAATCACAGAAGTTTTATATGAGCTCCTATGTCATATACATGTTGGCACGGAACACGAGGTATGAGGGATTGCGGTGTAAGGGAGCAATCGGAAATGGCACTTCACGATTGAAAGTCCATGAGTGCTACCCTCAGTTGCATTTGCAGGCCACAAATGATTATGTCCAAGTCAATGATGCCTTCGCGATGCGAATTGTGAGGACTGCAGAAAAGGTTGCACATGAGATTATCTGACGGAGCAATGAAGCTAGTGGAGGAATACGGAGACTGGTTTATTTAGTTTCCCACTTTCTCTTATATTAGAGTGCAAGGGTTTTCGGCACAACCTTACAAGCTCCCAAGATATCCTACTGACAAGATGGTTCTGTTGGAACTCACTCAACAGCTGACAGTGTATGACAAGATTCAGAAAGGGAAGAGGAAGTTGGGATTGGATTTCCCAATTTCCATAAGAGAGGATAAAACTGAAGAGTGCCCATGTCTAAAGGTGGCTGAAAGATCCCAGGACGAGTTGCACTTCTTGCATCTGTCATTCTACTTAGGAAGGCCAGATTTTGATCCCTATAACAAAATCAGGTCGATGGCAAGTACAAGGTATCAGCACAGGACACACCTTGAAGATTTTTGGGCCGGTGCTGCAGACGAAAATGAGATAAGGAAAAGGATGAGCTCCAGATTTCCCCTGAACATCATCAGAGCTTGCAAACTCTTTCACGTACCTGATTAGATAGAGGATGATTCAAATGTGCTTCAGAAAGTGTATAATCCAAAAAAAAGAAAGGGTTACTCATCCCTATGACTGGCAAAGGAAGGAAATTTCAGATCTTGATGCCTTGGTAAAACCAGTCCTGGACTTCACAAGGTGGTGGGTTGAGCGACAATTTGACAGAATTAGTGTACCAAAAGAGGAATGGACATACAAGTTGTTGGGACATCAACCACTGCGGGATGAGAGACCAAAAAAAACTTCCGGAGAAAAAGTAGAAGAAGGTGAGATTCCATCAGGGAGTGCATAACACAGGAGGGAGAAGGGTGTTACTCAAGAAACACACACGAAAAGAAGATTGGATCTTCATGTTGAAGAACCACAACAGAAGAAACCAAGATCCGAAGATGTGCCATCCTCGCCTAGTCGGACTCCAAGTGTGGAGGAGATAGGCACTTTCACCAGGCAAGAAGTAGAAACAAGCAGAAGGGAAAGAACAAAGCAAGGAGAGCAGCGCATGACAAGGTCGGTGCAGGATAGATTGAGTATCAATGCCAATGAGCAGTTTGCACCAGCAAGATGCAGGGAACAGGATGTTACCACCGAAGAAAGTCTTGGTGTGTTCTTCAGAAGGATAGTAGAAGAAGAGATTACCACAGCCGAAGAGGAGATTCCTGCAACAGAAACACCAGCCCCAGAGGTGATGGCAGAAAGTCCTGGAGCCGAGGAAATCGACACAAGAGCAATACAGGGACAAAAGCAGCTGACAGTACAGAAATATCAAGGTGTCGCCAAATGGGTGAGGCAGAGGCTCCAAAGAAGTCAGGAAAAGGAGGTTGACCCGACAGTCGAATTGCAGGAAATCATGAACAGGGTCAGCCAATCACAGGAGAAAGGAAAGGCTAAGAGGTTCATGAAGATTGTCAGAGAGTCTGGATCCAAAACCCTTCAGCTTGCAACACCGGCCGTGTACAAGACAAAGGATCAAATCACTCCAGATGAATACAACATGGCTGAGTTTGACTTAGGTCACGCCTCCCAAGAGCAAGTATTGGAGGAACTTGATGATTCTACACAAGCAGTCAAAAACAAGATGAGAAAATTAGAAGAGAAATACCAGAGGCAGAAGGGAGAGAACAAAACATTATGCGACTACATCAGCAACCTACCTCATCCAGTAAGGGAAGAAGGTCCATCTTTTGTTCCTCCGCCGGTTGTTCCAACTGAGGCACTAGAGAGTATAGATAGAATCAGGCAAAATTCTCAAGGGGCATCCAAAATGAGGCCCACAAGCATGCTGAAGACTTGGTACGAGTTCATGACAGAGCACTAGCCATCCTTTCCCGAATTCATTGCATGGAGAAATCGTGGGAGGATGAGCATATCTATCAGGATGAGATGATCGCAGAATTACAATAGTTAATGAAGACACCCAGGAAGGTACTAGTTGACTGTGGGATCATTAAGGAAGGAGAGGCATATGATTTCACCCGATGGTATGGCGCAGTGCTCATGGCCAAGGAAATATTTGGGCATTTCATTGAGGAATCTGCTCGATTGAAGGGAATAGCTGAGAACATCAAGCAGGAAATCTCCAACACTGTCGCATCACTGGTGTCAAAAAGGTTGTATGAAAATGAGATAAGTGTAGGCAACCTGAAGAGTAAATTGGAAGAATTCTTTGGATTGAATTTCTTCACGAGGGATGACTTCGAGAACTCCACTTTCTCGAATGACATGCACACTGCTCAAGATTTGTTGCTAGAATGGGAGGGCAGCTTGAGAAAAGCTGAACAAGCTATGTTAGCTTTGGAATTCAAGTAGGAATCAGCACCGAGCGTCAGCGTAGATGAATTAGAAGCGGTTTTGGGAAGATTCCAGGCATTCAAGCAGAGAGGTCAAAGGTAGACTTTGTGGTAGAGACACATTTAATGCATAGTGGGCACACTTGGTGGCCATTTATTGCACCCCACTCTCCTTCTGAGCATGCATGCATAATGGGTACTTATTGCCCACTATGGTAGTGGATTCCTTTTGCATTAATGTAGATTCCTTCTTCCTTGCCCTAACCCTAATTAGGGCTAAGGTGGCACGATCTGGGCCATCAGTTATTGTTTGATTCGAGCCGCCCGTTGTATTCGAGGACCTATATAAAGGCCTCACTTCTCATTTGTAAGGGAGCAAATTTTGAGATTGTTGCTACGAGCTACTGAGACAATAAATTTTTCTTTGTTGGTTTCATGGTGAATACCTGATGTGTTTTAGTGCTTGCTTGGTTTCATAATTCCCTCATTTAGTGTAGATTTTTTGGATAAAGTTAGATAAAGTGTTGTGATTGCAATGAGAAATATGAAGGTGTTTTGATGAGTTCCTTTGGTTCATACTTTTGACGTTTTACTGATTGTAAATCGTTCTGCAAAGTTAGCCTGAACCTCATTCTTGCATATGCTTAACTTCTGTCATTCGCGTACATTGTTCTTCATGATGGTGTCTGTAGTGGTATGAAAATCCTCTGCATAGACCTTGAAGATTGCACCGGTTCTCATGTAGTTGTAGTATAACTTGGCAAAGCGAAACCCAGTTATTGGGAATTTGTCCACCGAAGTGCTGACCATTGCTATCATTGCCCTTAGGAGTAGATTAAAATTTCTGAACCCTACTTCCTTTTGCTTTCCGCATATTCTGAAAATTCAAAAAAGGTGTTTCATTGCAAATCTTTCCAAGACTGAAAATGTAAGGCCCCTTGTGATATTCAGCAAATCACATTTACCACCGAGCTTATCCACGGTCAAGACTTGACACGAAAGGAACCTTGGAGTGACCTATATGATCTTCTCGCAATCTTAGCATATACGGAACTTTGATCAAGAGAGGATAAGGTACCTCGGTATTTTGTTCTACTGTTTGGTGGGTCATAAAATGCACATCAACAGGTATCTTAGGTTGAGTAATGAATTTAGCTCCTAGGTTGATAAAATCAACCTTCGGATGTTAAAATTGGTTTACGAATAATTAAATGAGGGATTCTAAGTCAAGGCATCAATATCCAAAAAGGGAAGTGTTATAGTATGGGTTGGTAAAGTATGAACTTAGTTATGATTTTTCAACTATTGTTCTGTATTATTAATTAATGAAACCTTTGCTATGGAGAACCTGGGTGCGTGGGTCCTTTGAAGTATGAGAGACTAGTGAGGAGAACTACGTGTAACTTTGACCTGTTTGGAAGTGGGAATGTAGGCAGTACTTGGGTGAAGGATACCCTTGTGACCTCATGTCCATAGGGGAGGATCTAGGGGGGATAACTCTAGGGATTGGAGTTATTCCTTACTTGTTTAACCTTTCCTCTTTAGTAAGCTTCGGATGAGGCTGAAATGGGTAATAAATGGTTAAGAAAGAGTTACGAAATTCTAATAAGTTATATTTAATACATAATGTGCTTTGAATAGAAGGATAAAGGAAATGAATTGGGTTGACTAACTTATAGTCAGTATCTTCTTAAGGTTACATGTTGACTCGAGGCCTCAATGCATTGGGTCTACGCAATTGTTATGTGTTTGAGAACTTTAATCCCAGCCTTATAAGAATTTGTATATGTACTCCTAGATCATTCAATTGTGATCTACTTGTTTTGAATTATCAGCCTCTCTTCTAGTCATAATTCTAAGCCATGTAGAAGCACTGACTTTTACAGTAACAGGTGGAGTTAGGACCCTATGAGGGCATAGGTAGAGGTTTGTATTCCTCTAACACGTAAACTAGTCCTATCTATTTGAGGTGATCATCGAAGTCTAAATTATAGGACCCACTTAAGATAAGCTTATCCGCTCGTGATTGACTATAGTCAAGGAGCGTACTATGTCGGTAGACTGTCAGACATACCACCTAGATAGCGGATAGATACTGTCTATGCATGCAGGCGAGGAAACCCTGCTTTGATCTAAGGAATTGGATTGATACCGCCAGGAGCATGTGGGCACGGGGGCCAACTACATGCTGGCAATGGATGTCCTCATTGCTTAGTTGTTTGATGGACTGCAGGGAAGAGAATTTCTAATGAAGAATAGGTAGGTGAAAATTTGACCAACCTCATAGTACGATTTTGGGCAAAGCTTGATGTGGAAACAATATACTCCACCCTGTTAGGATGAGGACAAACACTCATAGTAGTATGGGATGTGCCAAATCCTTTTCCCAATTATTTATTGGTGCAAAAGACCAGGGAAAGGAATGGGACCTATATTCCTTCTCTTTGGGATGCACTATGGACAAGGGATGGTTAGCCATTGTATATGACCTACTCACTATTTTATTTGTGATGCTTGTATGAGCCAGTAGCTATTGTCTTTGTTATTCATTTATGAGTCTGCCACTATTGTCTTTGTGATGTATGTTGGTGCTACTCACTGTGTATGTGATGTAGGGGAAAGCTAGTCAGCTTGTGTACATGTGATGTGTAAGAGCTAGTCCTTTGTATATGTGACGTATGCTTGAGATAATCACTATGTGTGTGATTTGTGGTAAGACCCTCATACATATGCATAAGTTGGTAAACTAATGATTGATAATGATGGGCACACTTGATGGCAATGTATATCTTTTATTATGATGAGACCAAGTTCATAGAATCCCTTAATTAATAGTGAAGATTAAAGAGAGATCAAATATCTAATCAAGAGGAGAGAGTAAACTCCCTTTGAGTGCGAACTTCGAAGCCTTTGACTTCCCATGAGAGGATACATAGGCAGGGTCATCAAGAGTGAACCATCAAGGCTTAGGTCCGGATCTAGGGATGACCCTAATTATGGAAGCTAAACACTATCAAGTGTAAGCATATAGTGCAATATCGAGTTGTCACCACCATGGTGAATGGAGTTGTTTTGAAATCACCATTTCTAAATTAAATGGAAGATTATTGGTTGAATAAGTTAATGACCGATGTTAAGTAAAAAAAATTAGTAGCAACTGAGGGCAGTTGTTACACAGCTCTTTCCATAACCTCCTTGCTCTTTTGAGAAAACACTAGTTATAGATGCATAATGACATAATTTTGAATTGTTGGCTTCTAGCTTTTGTATTGGTCTTCATAAACTACTTGCTTTATTGAGTAGTCTCTCTCTAATTCAAATCTGTATTTCCACTTCAATTCACATGTTTTGGGAATTAAAATACTTTGGGTTTCTTCCTTTTTGTCATGCTTGTTGGCTTTTAGTAAATTGTTGTCTCTTTCTATAACCTAAATCGAACTTGTCCTTTATCAGAGTTATGTGATCTCAGTCCTTGCGACAGCTACTGAAGGGACACCTTAAAAGTGCCTCAAATTTGTGAAAGATGGATATCTCCTGGTCTGATTCTCATGGTTGTTCTATCCCCTGAAATGATGCTAATTTCTTGATTAGCTTGGCATCCTCATGCAACAAGATGTTATTGTTTGACACAAAATCTGTGGGAACCTGTACATATGTATGTTGGTTTTCCAGCCTGATTTGCTTGAAAATGAGCTCAAAACATGTACTTTGATTGTGATGAATATCGAGTATTAATTCTCCTAGTCTTGTGAATTTGTAGCTGTAACGATTTTTTCCGAAAAAATCTATCATCAAGAATTTGTAAGATGTACAATAATTGTTCACTCAAGCTACTGCCTACAATTATACAATTTAGATCTTGTACAAAGCTTTCAAGACCTGAGTCTTCAAGTGACCCAATTCAATTGAAGAGTCATCATATCCCTGAAAAAGATCACCGAGCATAAACTCACCTTGTATCCAGATCTGTGAGAAGAATAATCCATTTAAGTACATTAGGAGGAGCTGTACATTTGGAGGATCCCAGAAGCCTGTATTCATTCAAGTCCAATCCACTGAATTCAAAATGCCCAATATTGAACATTGGTTTGCTGCTTGTGTTTTATTTTGGCATTTTCATTATTTCATACATGCACGTGTGTTATTGGGCATGTGCCTTGTCTGTGTATGCAAATATCTGTGCACACCCATACCAAAAATTGAGATGGACATATGCGGAAAATCCAATTTTGGTCTGATTGTTAGGTTCACTAGTCATTGAAATGGATGGAGACTGTTTTTGCATGAATATTCATTTGCAAATTCAGATAATATTTTGGTTTCTGTTCTCTAATATTTCTATTAAAATACATGTCTGGAGGGAAGCATCATTCTGTCATTCTTTCCAATTGAATTTAATTGCAATGTATTGTGCCTAACCAATTTTTTGGATACAGGTGCCTGGAAACCTTATCATATCAGCAGTCTCTGGGTCACATTCTTTCGATGCTGCAACAGTGAATATGTCACACATCATCACTCAGTTTTCTTTTGGAAAAAAGCTTTCCGTGAAATTGTTGAAGGAAGCAAGTCGTTTATCACCTTATGTTGGTGCAAGTGTTGATTGGTTGTCTGGGAAATCCCATATTGCGACTCGTGAAAATGTTACGGTAAGTATGTTTTAAGATAAACACAAGTAATTTCTTTTTTCATTTACTCTCTTTGTGATCCTCTGTTAAAATTTGGTGAGCCGCTTATAGCCTTCTCATATCCTCAGATAATTATTTGACACTGGCCAAGTGTGTTTTATGTTATTTTCAAAATGGAAAAGAGAAATTAATATCTTCATCATACCAATGTCTTTTTTTGATAAATTAGGACTGCATTCTTGTATCTAGTAAAAGCATTGACAGGCTGGTTTTTGTGGAGGGTAGAATTCCACTAGAAGCTACTTTTTTGAAACAGAGACCAGATTGCTCTGATCTTTATGTTAATGTGAATTTTGCTTAGTTAATAGAAATGATTTATGCCCAATGTAAACATAATTGTTTATATCCAGTAGTATGAAGTGCTATTTGGAAATGTGGGGTCTATCTGAACTTGAAGCCTTCTTGTATCACCATTCTCCTAATGCATGGCTCTGATCTTTGTGTTGATCTTAATGTGAGTTTTGCTCTGTTAATATTAATGGTATATGCCCAATGTAAACATAACTTGTTTATATCAAGTAGTATGGACTCAGCAGAAGTGCTAATTGTTGATGTGGGGTCTATCTGAAGCCTTCTTGTATCACCATTCTCCTGTTGCTTGGCATCCTTTATATTTTAACTAAATTCTTTTAATGTGAACTGCTCGCCTTTTTCTGCTAGTCTTTCAAAATATATGGATAACCTAGAATATGAGTGTTGAATTATTCAACATACTACTTCCATTAAACTGATTACAGTAGTTATCCTTTATATCATTAGGAGGAAATGCATAGGTTTGCATTGATAACAACTAATACTTGTGGTTTTGTTATCAATTAAACTGAATCACAAATCAGTTTCATTAAGGTACTTTGTTCAGGAAGCTTCTATTCATAGTTAAGTTAATGTTCAATTGCATAAAATTTTACAACTTGTAATGTTAACTAAGATGCATGAATTTATATGTGGCCATCGTGAAGAACTCTTTTATGTCAAGAAGTGTCTACTAAAAATCTGGGATCTGTCTGACTAATTTTTGGCTTCTCAGTCTTCTCATTCGCTGCATCCATTGCCTTTTGAATGTTCACTCCCTGAATTCTAAGGTTGGATCCATTTGACCAATTCTTTTAGTGCCTAGTCATCTCATGCGTTGCATCCATTGGTTTTTGAACATTGACTTCCTTAATTCTAGGTTTGAGCTGTGTTCTTCATTTTGTGATTTGGATTTTTGACCATCTGCATTGCATCCCTATGTTGTGATTTGCCTCTCTTAATTGGCTGCTCTAAGCTCTAGTACCTATTGTTCTTTTTGTGCCAATGTAGTCTTCTCTAAGTTTTTCAATTGAGCTTGTTGGACAAGGTGCACTTGAAATCTTTGCCATTTTTCCGAGCTTTGTACAGATTTTAGTAGTAACTGCTTCATAGATTTCAGCTATGTTTGCACATTGGGCTTCCATCTCTGCTTGAAGTATGAGATAAAGATAACAAAATCTATTCTCAATGGAGAATAGAACTGCTAAAAATTGCCTATTTGAACTACCCAAGAATGGGTATGTAATGTTCCTGACCCCTGGCGACTAGCTGACCGGACCTCAACTTCTGCGTACTGGAGGTGCAGGCCGTACGGAGCATGCACAGACAGGTCGTACGGTGGAGGTAGGCAGGCCGTACAAGGATGGAAGACAGGTTGTACGGTGGATGGAAGATAGGTTGTAAGGTGATGAGAGCAGCCATACGGGGATGGATTTGGCCGTACATGCAGATGGAGTTGGCCGTACGGTGGAGGTCGTACATGAGGAGAGGGTTGGCCGTACGATAGTGTTTGACCGTACGGTGGTAGTGGGTTGGCCATACTATGGAGTGTTGGTCATACGTTGGGAATGGGCTGGCCGTACGGTGGAGTGTTGGTCGTATGTTGGAAGTGGGCTGGCCATATGGAGGAGTGTTGGCCGTACGTTCTGGGATGTCTGGAAGGAGTGCCTGCAGAGTATGAAATGCGCCTTCTTCACTGCAATGCAATCAATCAGGTGCACAAACAATGAAGTACCGAATATGGAACAATTGCCAGGAGATTATATTATGAATAATGAAGTACTTCGGATTTGTCAGATCCGATACAAGCAGAACAAAGCAGAGTAGGGCGAGGGTTGAATCCCACCGAAACTGCAACAGGCCAAATAGGGAAGGTCTTTCACTTCCGAAGTGGCGCACACCAGAACTCCAACTGGAATTTGCAATAATAATAAAATATCAAAACTCAACATGAGAAATACATCCTACACGTCGGTCATAAATACTCGTCGGACAAACTCTCGAGGTGTACAAATAAAGCCGACACGGCAACACTAACACCTACGCCAAAATAAAAGATGGGTCTGGGATAAGCTATATCGACCGGAACCCAATTATAAGTTTATTTTATTTATTTAATAACGGGGACATTACAGTCCTCTCGTCCCAAAGATTGCTTGTCCTCAAGCAATTGTAGATTCGGATGATTCAGAATTTTATTGCCCTCCCAGGTAGCATCTTCGAACAGAAGGTTCTTTCAACGCACTAGAAATTGTTTGAACGTGCGAGTCCTCAACTTTTTCTCTCGGGTGGTAATGACTTCAGCCAGCTGCAGAACTAACTTTCCTTCTCCGTCGAGGGGTGGTAAATCTTCAAACACAATGACATGTTGCCCCACCGCCTTCTTCAGGCAAGATACGTGAAATACATTGTGAATCATGCTTCCCTCTGGTAGATCCAGTTCGTAGGCAACCTCGCCCACCCGTTTGGAAACACGGTAGAGCCCGTAGAAATGTGGTCTCAATTCCTCCTCAGATGTCTTCAGGGACGACTGCCTGTATGGCTGAAGTCGAAGGTATACCAAGTCTCCCACTTCAAAACTCCTCTCAATGCGATGCATGTCAGCATATATTTTATGTTGATTCTGAGCCCGTAGGAGATTCTTCTAGAGTGATCTTAGGATATCTATTCCTTCCTGCAGCCAATCTTTTGCCTTTGGTGCGCAACTATCTCCCAATGCCATGTCCACGAATGAAGTTGGTTCATACCCGTACAAAGCTTTGAAGGGAGTCATTCCGATGGACATGTGATAGGTGGTGTTGTAACAATGCTCCCCAAGATGTAGCCACTTGACCCATGCTTTCTGTTGTGCAGACACAGTTTCTGAGATATCCTTCCAGCCACTTGTTCACGTTCTCTGTCTGTCCGTCAGTCGGCGGGTGGTAGCTTGTGCTGGGTGACAACTCTGTTCCTACAAGTCGAAATAGTTCTTTCTAGAAAGTACTGAGAAAACAACTGTCTCTGTCGCTCACTATGTTCTGAGGGAGTCCATGCAGGCAGAACACCTCCCAGAAGAACAAATCTCCCACCTGTGCTACTTGGTATTCCCATGGAATAGAAAAGAAGTGTGCGTACTTGGTCAATCTGTCAACCACGACAAAGATGCAATCTCTTCCTTGTACTTGTTATCAAAATTTCACTACCCTAGCATTTTCGCTACAAAAGGTACATTTTGAATCAATTGACCTCATTGATGTACAGACAGCAAAATTAAAACGCATTGTGAAATTCTGAAAAGAATCATTTCATTTGTACTGAACAGTGATAAATTATTATTTTTTGAGTTCACTCGTTTGAAAATATAAATGCATGTATTCAGACCAGTTCAAATTGAAAGGCTCACACAAGTCATGAGTATAGCCTATCTTTTCTCCTACAGAATTAAAAAGACAAAATAGGAAAGAGTAGGTCAAGGTTAACCAATCATTGCCTGTTGCTTTGACTGGTTATAAGTGGCGTGATTGGCTGGTCTTGAGTCCGTTCTGTCCTTGCAAGTCTCCTAGCAAGCTCCTAAATCCTGCAAGATTGAAAGAACAATGATGTTAGATCCCAATACGGATCTAAGCAATGGCTGGTTACCTTAAAATTACTCTATGCCTATGCTGCAATTTTAACGCTGTCCTAAATCTAAAAAAAGAAAACATCAGAATGCTGAAAGTGTTTGCGAAAAGAAGATTTATGCTAATGTGTTTGTTCCATGTGCAGGAAGAGAGTCATTTCAATGTATATGTGCCCCTAACCGAGACTCCCTTCGGGTATGAGCCCAACATATGCATTAGACTAATTACTTTAACGGTTGTCAAGATCAGGAAAGAAATATATAATGTTAAAGGGACATATTAATTCTGATACGAAACCTTACATTATAATCAAATTGATAAGCTGAGTTTATTTTAGGGACAACAAATTTCAAGTTGAAACCTTATAGACTACAGTAGCAACAAGAAATGAATAGAATGTTTTGAACAAGAAATTCAAATAAAGATTTCTAAAAAGAACAAAGTTTTGAGCTCAGCATGCCACTAAAAGACAAAAGGCTGCAACCTTAAGGTGATTCAATGAAGTTAAAAGGAGGATCAGTTCAAATTTTTAATATAAACAATGGACAGTATTGCTACCAACAACATATTGTAAAGAGACAGTCACAAAATGGACTAAATTGACAGGAATTGCAATGCCAATGGTTGCAGAAAATGGTGAGGCCCATATTATGAAATCAAAAAAAGTACAATAGCACAATGACTTTTCCAGCTCCTCTCTCTAACCAGGCTCATTGTAAGGTATCATGTCCAGGCTGCAATACAGTGTGCATTCATATAGAGTGTTAATCAAACTGAATGCTTATAATGCTCAATGGAACTGATATTACTAACAGTGACTGAAGAATGCTCCTTCTATAAGCATTAAAGAACATAAAGGAACAACTAAAGAACAAAGCTAAGTGACTGGACTTTTCAAAAAATTGACTATTATGTGATATACATCAAAGCTTGTACAGTTAATAGATAGAGAGGATTGTATTTTGATCAACACCAGCCACATGAAGGGAGGCAATCCAGACAGCAGTGGTCTTACACTATCAATAAAATAACATCAAAACTTTGAAACGACAAGGATAGTAAAGATGGATCCAAAGCATTTTCAAATTACGGTGAGAATGAAAACAATGGATCTAAGCCTCAGCTAACATGCATGAATATCTCAAAGTCACTGCAGGATTGAAAACAGAGTTAGCAGTTGTTAATAGAGAAATGAAGGTCCAAAAGTACACCCGGAGGAGAAAAGCTTGAGCAAGGTATTGGTTGATTGTGTTGGCATTCCATGTCGGCTGGTCAAGGGAAGATATTACATGGGTACAGATGATGGGGCAGTGAACATTATAAAGGTTGATGAGGAGTATATTGTCGATCTTATGGGAGCTCCAGGCACTCTTATCCCAGTTGATGCAACTGGAACATTTCCACCTCAGCTCAAATCTGAGAAAACACTGTATACAATCAATGAATCCTTAAAAGATGTTGAAGTTGAATCGGCAGCATCATCTGAAGGGAGATTGTTGAGTTTTGTGGCTGATTGTTCACATGATGAAAGCAGGGAGGAGAGGAGACTAGATTCTGGGAGGATGGCTTCTGAGTTGAGTGGCTCAGCAGAGATTTTCAGAGATTCACAAGGGAATGCGGGTGGTATTGGCAGTTTTCAAGCAGGGCCAATCTATGAGGAAAGCAGATTGAGGTTAGAGTTGGACAAAAACTCTGATTTTCGTAAACTTGAGACACCACTTCCTCGGGCTTCTTCAGGTAGGTCAAGTTACCCCTATTTCGCATACAAGATCTCCTTCATGGACAGAAGGTATCGGTTCACCAGCTGTACGACGAATGAAAGTTAAGGATGTTTCACAATACATGATGGATGCTGCTAAAGAAAATCCCGGATTAGCACAAAAGCTACATGATGTATTATTAGAAAGTGGTGTCATTGCACCGCCAAATTTGTTCACTAAAATTTATGTTGAACAACTTCAGGTTCAGGTCACAGAAGACATGAAGATAATTGAAGATAAGATCTATGAAAAGAGGAAAACATGGCTCAGGTCATTCTGATATCAATAATTTAAAATATACAAAGTGGAGCTCAGTGTTTTTCAGCATACCTGTAGAGGAAACAAATCTGCAAATAATTTTGCAAAGAGGATCCAAATATCCATAAAAATCAACGCAAAAGTCTCAAAAATTGTGTTTTTTGCATCAATCATTCAATTTCTTCAATGGCGACCAGCAAAACAAAATATTTTTCAAAGTGATGAGCCACGACATATGGAATAGAAATCAGAGAATAAAATCATGGTTAAAGAGCATGTAAAGTTTACCGGATTCAACCTGGAATCTCCAGAGATACAGAAAAGATGTGTTCAAAGCTTCATTGATGGCGGCGTGAGCAGAAGCTACAAGTGTTTTTGCAAACCATGGCGGCGAGTTAGGGTTCTCAAACCCTCGCTCTCGAGCTCTCTCCAAAATGCATAATGCAGTGATCAAATGATGCAATGCATTTTAGGGTTGGGTTTTTTTCGACCCTTAAAGCATTTTGCATAATGCTTGGAGTCCGCAGCCATGCCCTTTCAATGGCATTTTATTAAGAATTGAAAATGTCACTTATCATTATAATCATATGCTTTTTAACATATGGTAATAATGTTAAGTGACATTTTTGATTTAGTGTCATTTAGTTCTTTCTTGAAAATGTTATTGATTTAATACTTATTAATTGATTTGTAAAATATATCAATTAATAATTATTAATGTTTTATGAGATATAAATTGTAATTTAATATTTATTGATTGATATACTTTATAAATCAATTAATAAATATTAAAATCTCTAAAAGGAAGCAATAATAATGTATAATGGAGAGATAAGGGTGTATTTAATGGCTTGAAAAACTTCTTCTTGGGAGTTATGGCGGTTTGGAGACATAAGGTGTTGTCGGGATAATATGTAATTATGTTTCGGGTGAAATTAGTTAGCGTCCGGAGGTTAGGGAGTTGCGCACGGTTGTGAACCGTCGCGTCCCTTCGGACCTTTATATACTTGTATTACCTGCGGGTAAAGAATCAAGGATGTATGCACGGACAATGTTGTAA
>MU227137.1:4513317-4525668 GCA_018584345.1 Thuja plicata
ATTCTCGGTCTTATCTTGCATTGTAACTAAGAATATATGTTTCAGCTGAGGGTGAATTTGTAGTTTCAGCACTTGTGCATTTTAGTATTGTATAAGTCATTGATTGCCAATATTAAATAAGAAGGAAAGGTTTAGTAGTTTTATTGGAAAGAGAATTGTAATTGATTAAAAGGTATTGGCTGGAAATGTACTTCTTTGTCATAATTTGATGATATATTTATATGGCACAATGATCATGGTATCTTTCTACATTATTTTTAAGTGAATAGAAGTGGTTGGATGTATGTTTGTTATTCTGAAATCTCATAGCAGCAGCATATATACATTGCATGACAAGTGTTTGACGAAATTCCAAGTAAGAAGTTAAGTGGTTTTAAGGACCTATCGAGTAGGGGACTTTACATATGGTGTTATTCAGTTAAAGAGAAGAATACATTATTGTCCACAATTCATCCTTAGAGCTCCTTTTTTCAAGTTTTATGATGTTTTATGTTTTAGTCTTTTGGTTGTGGCAATTTTTTGAAATTATTGGTATTTAAGAATATGCATGTGCTGTACTATATTTTCTATAATTTTCATCATATAAAATTTTAAAAATTGAAGAAATATTTGTGTTGTGTAAACTATGTCTAGATAGAAATTGGCCTGTAGTACTCCAAAAACATGTTGGATAATTACAACATTAAGATGTCTATCCCTTGACAGGTTCCATAATGAATTAGCCCTACACATCTGTGCCCTGGATCTGTTGGCATAGTTGTCATTTTGGTTAGTGTTTTTATATTAATTATTAATGATGCTTAATATTCCTTAGGCACAATTTTCAAGCTCTGTGTTTATTTTTTGGATAACCAAAACATTGGAATTATATTCAGGATTGCAAATTGCCCAAGAAACATAAAACTGTCTACTATAATAGTGGTGATACAAAATGCTTAGGAATACCTAATTGAAACTTGACCACATCTGAGAGTATTATCTCTTCAGTGAAGCCACTGATAGTTCCTAGAACTACTTAATTCCAATATACTGGATGGACATATCTTCTAAAGAATACCTTATAGTAGGTTTGGCTTTAATATATGGGTTACTGTAAAATTTAAAGGGTGTGCATTTTAAACGTTTCATTTACTTGAAAATGATACAAGATTATGTTAATTAGTGTCATCATTTACATAAAAATCAAAGCGCAATGAGCTAGAGGGTAATCTTATAAAAAAATGTGCGGTATTTAATGGCTGAGTTGTATGGATAAAAATGTTTGATGATATGTGCACATAGGATATTGATCTTGAGAGGCTAAATTAATGTGTATAAATAATTATTCCAAGATTCCTGCTTTGACTTTTGGGATTTAATTGTTGGCTATCCTTGAAACATTGAACCTTCTGGCTAACAGTTAGTTGATTGCAGGTTGATCATTATCTTCAAGTTGTTAAGACAGAGTTAGTATCAAACAGAATTGACAAAAATAAAGTTTTCCTTGAGGAATATGAATATACTGCACACAGCAGTATGATGCAAACTGCAGCTGTCCCTGCGGCAAAGTTTCATTTTGAACTCTCACCAATGCAGGTTGTTCATTTGGCTTGGGCACATTTTTCATACAGAATTAAGTGGTCTGTCTGTATTGTCATCTAGAATAATTTTCATGTTGGTGAAATAGCTGTCCTTTTTGTTTTACATCCAAGTTTTCTTAAGATAACTTTGATTTACTTTTTATCTTTTGCTATAGTTGTCTTTAACATTCGTTTCTAATTTGGACCAGGTCTTAGTGACAAAAAACAAGAAGTCATTTTCACACTTTATTACCAATGTTTGTGCAATCATTGGTGGTGTTTTGACGGTATTATATTTAACACTTTTACTTGATTATTATACTAGTATGTAACTAGTTTACTTTGTATTTTTTTATTTTTCAGTTTATTGTAGCTTCAATTATATGTATGTGTGTTATTTAGGAAGGGATTAGCAGTTTGCAATGAATGTTCATATATACTTTTAATGTTTGAAACTCTGGCATGTAATCTTAGGATTGGATACCATTGTAATTTCAATGGGTGGGCATGTATGTTGTAAAGTGAAGCCATAATAGTATATAGCAGAATATTAAAAATCAGTTTTTGAACCTAGTTATTTTTACTGGCCTGCCATTATACCACCGTTTATATAATTTTTCATGGCGATCAGCTTCCTTCCATTGATTCTATGATTGTTATATTAAAGTATGTTGTAGGAGCAGTACATGAAAACAGAGGGAAATTCTTAGATCTCCCACCTGGCAACTCCCTAGAGATGCCCTTTAAACTCACATCATTCCTCACCAACCGCCCCTAACCAGCAAGATCATTCTCGAACTATGTTACACGGAAACGCGTAACCTGTCCCTAGGGGACTTGTTTCTGTTCCCGAAACGTTTCGAGGACAGTGGGACAAAAAGGAAACATCCCCTAGCCGTCCCCGATTTCAAAAAATAGCAGGAAACTGTAGGAAGTGTCCCTGACATTTGGAGACGGCGATCTGTTCCCGAAATGCCTAGGGGATGCCCGGAACGTCCCTGTTCCGTCCCCGAAACAAAATAGCGTCCCTGAAATATTCGGAGGATTTTTCACATTAAAATTAAATAAAAACATTTTTTTTAATTATTTTCCAAATCAACAATGTGGGGGGGCCACAAGGTTCGAATTTGTGCTCGTGGACGATAAAATTGATATTTGATGTGCCTGTAGCTTGTTATATTTTGATGTTTGAGACTTTTCGATACGTGTTTGAGACATTTTTATTTGAATATTTATAATGATAGACCATGGTTTTGGTGTTTGAGACTATTCTTATAATGTTGTTATACTGATTTATACTGCTTCTATTATCATTTATGTTATACTATTGTTGTAACTCATAAATCGGTGATTTATTTGCATATTGTCTTGTTAATAATCGATTATTGACATATCTCTTTCTCTTTCCCTCTCTCTATCTATAATATCTTAATATATTTTGAAAAATTCACTCACACACACATATAATTTGTATACTGTCGTCCCCTATTTTTGGCTCTTTAGGAAACGTCCCGGAAACGTGTCCGTTGTCATCCCCGTCCCTGAAACGCCGTGGAACATAGTTCTCGAACCAGCCAAAGGCTGACTAGAATTAAAGACAAACCCTAGGGAGAGGCCATGGCCTCTTTACAAAGCTAATCATCTCTACAATCAGAGTTTTATATCACATCTGTGGTTTCTAATGAGAAATATCAAATTCACAGAGATCATGTACTCCATTTGATTCATCACCATGCTCATTGAAGTTCTATAGCAGCAAAAATCATTTGGGGAATAAATCAGCAAACTATAATATTTTTTGAAAAAATCAGCATTTAAATGGGAAATATTGGGGAAAAACTCAGATTAAAAACAATACATTAAACAAATTTGAAATAGAGAGAAAAAGTACTTGTTTTTTAAATTTAAAGGTATTTCCACACTGGAAAGAGACATAGAAAGAAAATAAGATAGAGACTTTAGCCCATGAATTGTCTAAGATATAGTTTAGCCCATGAATTGTTCAAATAAAAAGTTTGTCTAAAATAGCAGAATGCATGTAAAATTTGCTGCTAAATTATTATCAATATCAAAAGAATGTTCAATCATAGAGGCTGCATTTCATATCAAACTATAAAACATTTGAAAATTTAGTAAGACCTCAAAACAACTACAATAAACATGTTTGAATTTTTGTAGGATAAAAGTTAAAAAAAACATTTTATCACTACAAATTTTCAAGTAGGAAACTTCAAAGAACATATCATCCAAATAAAATTCTAATCAATCAATAAAAGAGAAACCATTTCTCATAACAGATAGAGTCAAATGGGCATGAATTTTGCATTTCCAAAGATTCAAGGTACAAAACCAAGTTACATTCAAAAAATTTCCCATCAGACAAACTTTCAAATTTAGTCAAAGTACTGACTCATATAAAGTAGAAGAAAAGATAGACACAAAACACATTTTAGGGGAGATATGCATAATATCAAAGTAAGCATACAAAATCACAATGACCAAGATTTTGATGTCACAAAGATTGGACATCTTGGTGCTATACTAGGTTACATATAAAATCAGTTTGATGCTTTTATGTAGGCAAGGCATTTTGTACTGCAACTTGAGAGAACGATAAAATGTTATAAAGACAAAAGACTACCTTCACTTCTAGTAATGAGATTTTAAGAAAATGAAACTATAGCATTGTCATTTTCATCAAGCAAAGCAATGATATGATAGAGAGCCTAAATTATAATTAAATTCAAGCCATTTAGCCATGAATATGGATTATTACTTTCCAGAGAACTAATTTACAAGGCTACCACTATAGAAAAAGATAGGCCATCAAATGTTGTTTTGGATAGAAAAACCAACCAATCTTATTAACAATTTAGTTGTGCAAAAAATCAAGATAAGAATTAGACACAAAATTAAACCATGATAAGGTAAACATAAGATTTGAAGTAAACACGATGAGCTAAAATATAACCTCAAAATGTAGACCATTCACTTGTCATAATAGTAAAATACTCTCTTTAGATGGAAGCCTTGTCAAAATAAAATAGATTTAATTTTTTTTATCTTGTTAATTTGAATTGAAAGATCCCTGTGATGTGCATATTGAGAATTTTATACAACATTCTACATAGATAAGAAGACGCAATTAAACTGTGTGAGAGCATATTGACAAAAATCCTAGCATTTGAATATGGATAAATTTAAACCATGATAAAGTAGACACAAAATATGAAAGTATGAACAAGAAGCAAAGATATAACCTTGGAATATAGATAGACCATTCACTTGTCAGAACATTAAAATACTCTCTTTGGATGGAATTCGAACCAAACTAAGTTAGATTTAATAGTTTCTATCTTGTTAATTTAAAATTCTAAATTGAAAGATCCTTGTGACTTGCACTTTGAAAATTTTATTTAACAATTTATTTATCTAGGTATGTGCTTGTTGAATTTTGTGTAGATACTATTTATATGGTATAAAGGTATAGAATGTATTTGTACTAGTTTCATAGTGAAAAATTGCTCGCCTTTGACTCAAATACACTGTATCCCAACTCACTGCAAATTTTCAACTAGTTGTGCCTTCAATGCATGTCCTCATGACCTCCCATTTGTAGTTGTGCCCTAAAAATATTGCACAACTGTGCTATCCACAAAATATTTCACCATTTTTTAGTTTTGAGGGTTTCACAAGTTGGTGGGAGAATGATTCATGTTTCAAATGCAATTTGAATGCGATTTAAACACAAAAAAGCTGAAAATTACAGTCAACATTTTTTTTAAAAGATGGAGTTTCCGGGATAGAGTTTTCGACAACTGCATGTTCAGAGTGGGCAGGTACCTCCAGTAGTACCAGTGAGACAGGCTCCGGTAGCACAGAGAGGCTCAGATGATGCTGCCACAATTGCTAGATTACGACAAGAGAGAGCTCAGTTGAGGACACAAGTAGCTGTGTTACAGGCACAGTTGGCAAACAAAGATAGGGCCTTAGACTTAGCACAGAGAGATGTCGCAGCAGCACAGAGAAATGTTGCAGCACAACGCAATAGGGTATCATATTATCAGGCAACATACTTTGCATTTGTTCCAGATGCTACCGCTAGAGTACCTCCTTATTCACATGCAGCCGCACAGCCACAGGGTGCAATCCGAGCACCTACGAGATCAGATACACCTCCATCAACTCCTTTGACACATGATGCAGGCAGTCAGGCCTGATGCACCTTGTTGTATCTCCTTTTTGATATTCTCCATAGACATATGGTGTACCTTGATGTATAGATCCATGGTGTATGACAGACAGATGTATTTTATTGATATTTGATGACAGACATATGGTGATATCTTCCATTTTGATTTCATTGTACCTTTTATCAGTGACTTTTTATGATTATGCTTATGAGATGAAGTTCTATCTTGATGTGCTATATGATTTTAATGGTTGCTTTTTATGTGATGCTCTTTAATATGATGTTCATACACATGTTTAATGCTTTATGATGTGGATGCAAATGGATGAATCATTATTTTGATGTATATGCATATGTATGATGTTTTATGAAATGAAATGCAAATGAATCTATCATGATATTTATGTACAACTTTTATGTTTTTATGATATGGATGCATTACGCAACTTGATGTATGCATTATGGATACAATGTTGTTTCTTTTTCTTTTTATATATGCTTATGATGATATGTAGATGGATATGTATGATATGGATATGCTCATGCAGCTAATGTGTTATGCAAGTGTTATTTTTGTGTCAGTGATTAGGATACTCGACCATATTAGAGACATTATATGTTGTCGTATTGATGCAAATCAATTTTTCCCTCCTTGGAATGGTGTGAGATATCATCTCTTATGAAATGAATGCAACTCCTAGAATGATATGTCACTCCTAGAATGATATGCAACTTCCATCTTTGTCTTTATTTTTTTTGTGCAAAATTTCATCTTTGAGCTTTATTGTAATTTGATAAAACCGACACTGGTACACAGTTGACCATGTCAATATGAGTATCATCTTTTTCAAATTTGCAAGTATTTACAATCATCACTACTACATTGTCGACCATGATAATATGAACACTACTTGTGTTGGATGTGTGAATCAGTACAACCATCACTAGTATGTATTTGACCATGATGATATGAATATTGCTTGTCTTAGGATTCTATATTGCAATGTGATACAAGCATTAGAATATACCAGATCATGATGTCCCGAGTATAATTTGCGTGTACAGACAAGGAATGATTCCTCCAACCTCCATATAGGGTTCAAATAATCAGAGTCAAGGTATGCGAGGCTTTTCCACCTTAATGTGGAGGCTCTTATCACAAACACCTAGATTATTTGTCAGTCAACTTCATTGGAACAGAACACCCCGCAAGCAACAAACAAAGAAAATATCACATTCCTTCCTTGATCTTCTAGTACAACGACTCATGGAATTTCTCAGGAAATATGATAGTCATCAATTGATTAATTAAACAGACAAGGAAAACATTCCATCATCTCTCTAATACAGATATTTGTTGAGGCCTCAGAATGTGAGCCTTCAATCTAACCATATGATGGTTTAGGTTTTGTCATCATAGACCTCACCAAATATGTGTTCAGAAGATATCGCTGGGACACATTCTGCAAGCAGAAATCAAAGTAAAATATCATGCCCCCTGTCCTTGTTCCTCTAGCACTTTAGCATCATTGAGTCACTCGAGGAATATGACAAGTGAAAATCCATATCAGCAAGCAACAATCAAAGAAAAAAATATCATGACTTCTTTGTTTCTCTAGTACTTGTGACATCATTGAGTTACTCGGAACTCAAGATCTTCACAATCCTACGACAATTGTCATATCTGTACACTTGTGTCTGTTGATTGATGATGTTGATAAATTGGATCAATTGATGAAAGATGAGTGTTTAAAAACACTTTTGTGTGTTGAATGTTATTGAGGAACATTGTTGTCTGCTTGGTGATGGTGAGAAACAACGTTGTTTGATCAATGATGATGAATTACACCCAATCTTTGATAGACTATTCCTTGTATAGAGACAAGAACCAACTTCAAACCATGGTGACCAGCGATGAGATTAACATGGAACAAGCTTTGGTTCATGTATACAAGTGTGAGCAAGAGAGCACAACAATGTGTTGAGGGTTTGATCAAACCGTTGATAGACAGAGCAGCTAGCTTACAAATGACCCATGTTTACCAGGTTTTCACCACTTGTGGATTTTTTATTCTTTTTCTATTTTTTCACAATTTTTTTGCTACCAAGGCACCTATTTGCCAGGTTTCACCAAGGTACCTATTTTTTTTCCTTTTTTGTATTTTTTGATATATTTTGATTCTTTTGATGTTGTCCAACTGCAAACAACCATTTTTCAGGACTTTTTCTATTTTTTTATAATTTTTTCAGGCTCATTTTTCATTGTTTTTGCTGATTTCTTCAAGACATTTTTTGTTGTACAACTGTTTCTTATGATGATTTTAGGCATAGAACTTTTTCAAACGAATAGTGTTGATTAGATCATAAAGTACATCTCCTTCTATGGTAGGCAACTGATAGGCCCCATACCCAAATGTTGTTGTGATGATGAAAGGTCCTAACCAATTTGGTTCAAACTTGTCTTTCTTTTCCCAATTTTGTTTTGTTCTTGGATTTTCTCTAAGTACATGTCTCCTACTTGAAACTCTCAAAGTTTGACCTTCTCGTTGTATCCTTTTGTCATTCTCTTCTGATAAACTTGGAGATGTTCAAAAGCTTCTTGATGTCGTTCAGTGAGTAGCTCTAGTTCTTGTAACCTTGAAACTATGTCTTCTTGATCTGTGATTAACCCTCGTAATGATACTCTTAAGGATGGTATTTCTACCTCAATAGGAAGAACTGCTTCTGTACCCTAAACTAGAGAGTAGGGAGTGGCTCTCTTTGGCGTTCAGATAATTGTATGATAGGCCCATAAAGCTGGATTTATCTGTATATACTAGTCTTCGCCAGAGTCATTGACTGTGCGTATTAGAGTTTTCAGAATGTTTTTGTTGTTGGCCTCCGCCTATCCATTTTCCTGAGGATAATAGATAGAAGAGAAGTGTTGAGTAATATGAAACTTGTCACAAAGTTTTGTTACATCTTTGTTCTTGAATTGTTTGCCATTATCTGTCACTGTGAATGAGGAAATACCATATCTATAGATAATATAGTTAAGGATGAACATCGAGATTTGCTTTCTTGTGGCCGTGATCAGAGGTATAGCTTCAACCCACTTTGTAAAGTATTCATTTGTTGTGATGATGAACTTATTTCCATTGGAAGAAGATGGATAAATTTGACCAATTAAATCAAAGGCCCACTGCTGAAAACACCAGTGTGTTATGAATGGTAACAATTCTCTTACTGGTGCATGTATCAGATTACCATGGATCTGTCATTTCTTGTATGATTTTGTAAATTTAAGATCTTTCTCCATTGTAGGCCAGTAATATCCAATCCGTAAGATTTACTTAGCTAGAGTGAGACCATTCAAATGTGATCCACAAATACCTTCTTGTAAAGCGTTGTTTGATTCTTCCAGTTCTAAACATCTTAGTAAATATCGTCAAAACCTCTTCGATAAAAATTGTCAGCTATGATTACATACTTGGAGGCTTGGCGAATAAGGCTTCATTTTTGGTTTTTACTTTTAGATAATTTGTCGGGTAAAGTATTGGGCTTGAGGTAATCCAAGATTTGTTTATAGAGAGGGGAATCATGACTCACGACTTGGCAAATAAGTTTAGAATTTGGACAGTCATGGGAATGATACGGTAGCTCTTCCACTAGGAATTCATAATGTGCTTGATTGTTTGACAGTTGTATCAATGATGTTAATGTGGCCATGGCATTCGTTGCTTGATTGTTTGCTAGAGGAATCTGCTCAAATGTTATGCATAGGAAGTATCTTTTCATATCATCCACCATTCTTTTATATGGCATTAGCTTGTCATCCTTAGTCTAGTAATCATTATTGATTTGATTTATTATCAATTGGGAATCACCATAGATATGCAATTCAGTGATCTTCCATTCCAATGCCATTTTCAAGCCATTGACTAAGGCTTCATATTTCACAATGTTGTTGGTACATGGGAATAAAATTTTATATGCTTTGGGTATTGTGTATCCTTGTGGTGAAATGAACAATATACCTGCTCCAGATCCTTGTTGGGTAAAGGAACCATCAAAATACATTTTCCATGAGTGTTCTGTGATGAGAAAAATTGATTCATTCGAGAATTTTATTGTTACTGGTCTTTCTCCTGGTAATGATTCTTCAGCTAGTTGGTCTGCAATAACCTATCCTTTGATGGCTTTTCTTTCCATGTATTCAATATCAAATTCACTGAGGACCATCACCCATTTAGCCAATCTCTCTGTTAATGTTGCTTTGTTGAGTAAATATTTCAAGGGATCAATCTTCGCAACTAACTTGATTGAATGTGCAAGCATGTAATGTCTTACTTTTGTGATGCAAACACAATCGCGAGGCAAGCTTTTCAATGATGGTGTAATTAAGCTCATATTGTACCAATGTTTTGCTAATGTAATATATCGCCCTTTCAAAACCATTTTCATCTTGTTGTGCTAAAAGTGCCCCCAATGAGGTGTATGTTGCTAAGATATATAGCAATAACGACTTTCTTGGTATAGGAGTCATTTGAATCAGTGGATTTGTTAGATATTGTTTGATTTGATTGAACGATCTTTCACATGCTTCATCCCATTGGCAAATAACTCCTTTATGTATAAGTATGGTAAATGATTGTGCTTTGTCACCTAATTGAGCAATAAACCTTCAGATTAATTGTATCTTGCCTTGCAATGACCGCACTTGATTGATGTTCTTGGGTGGTTTCATCTCCACGATTTCTTTTACCTTCGCAGGATATACCTTATTCCTTTAGAAAAGACTATGTTTCCTAAGAGTTTTCCAGAAGTAACCCAGAATGCACACTTCTTTGGATTCAACCTAAGTTTAAATTGTTCCATCATGTCTAACCTTTTAGCTAAATCTTCTAGATGATCCTTTTTATTGTGAGACTTTCCCAAGGTGTCATCTACATAATCCTCCATGTTCTTATGCATCATGTCATGAAATATTATTGTTATCGCTCTTTGATATGTCACCCCAACATTCTTTAACCTGAATGGCATGGCATTCCAACAAAAAGTGCCCCAATGATAGGTCAAAGTTGTCTTGTCCTAGTCTTCTAGAGCAATATTGTTCTGATTATAACCTGAGAAACTATCCATTAGTGATAACATCGCATATCCCATTGTGAGATCAACAATGACATCTATATTTGGTAGTGAGAAATCATCTTTGTGACATAATTTATTTAGATCTTGGAACTTTGTACAACATCTAATGGACTTGTCTAGTTTGGATACTGGAACTATATTAGATATCCACTCAACGTATGCAATGGCTCTGATCACTAGTAGAATTGGCACATGTTTTTGACAAACAATTGGTCGAATTTTCTACCAAGATTGATGGAATGATCGACAAATGGTCTTGTCACTATTTTTCTAGTCGAAAATGCGACACATCGTTGTTAAAGCAGAATGTTCTACGCCAATCTTGGTCGAAATTGACTTTTGCAATTGCCAAGTTTATGCGTCGAACGTTTGACCAATGTCGGTCGAAATGTTTGGCCATTCGACCGGGATGCCAAACCCACGACGCTAAATTTTGACACAGAATGGTCGATATGTAGACCAGTCTCGATGAGGGTTTCGAGCAAAGTGTGTCAAAATTTTGACCAATATGGAATGTTAAAAAAAACACCTGAAGATAAATATCCAGAGTAATCACCAACGTCATCCTGGTCGGTGATTAGTCTAGATATTTATCTTCAGGTGTTACTTTGCATTAATATATATTATTACATGATTTATTATTGTAAGCCCCCTCTGACTTACACATCTAGAAAATGAAACTATAAAGCTTAATAACCAACATGAGTTGCAACTGCATACTTGAATTTCGCTTTCTTTCCTGCGTATCATATTCTCCTTGCCTCTCTATTTCCTGCACCTGTATATACGGCTACACAACTAGATGCATGATATAAAATTCATAGTTTATTACATACAAGATCGTAAGATAAGCTACATCAATAACTTAGCTAAATCAATCATAAGGTATTTAAAACTAGTATCGCAAAGAGATGCAAAATATGTAAAATATTGGTAAGGGGTGGCAAGATCAAGGAAGAACTCAAAAGTACAAGACCTAAGGGCCAGACCTAATGCCTTGGGGGCTCATTATAGATGGTCTTGCCTACGTAACTCGCAGAGACATCGTAGTCTAGGTTTAACTTTAAAATCAGTCTTTTAAAGGATGGTAGAACTTTTAAAGCCATTTAAGTTTCTTGTTTATAATTTGGATCCATATAAACATGTCAAACTTTGAGCAATTTAGAATATTGTACACTAGATGTTAAACATAAAACAGCTAAAGAAAGTAAAATGAAAGCAATAAACGTAAATGACACATAAGTCACATGATACATATGCTAAAGATTGCATAGTAGACAATAAACAATTAGAGTTACATACAACTAAATACAACATGACATCATAGTAATGAATAACCCACTCTTGAAGAGAGAGATATGGTACTTTTTCAATGTAGAAAGTGGAAGTTGTTATTGGTCAATCTAGATCAATTGGGTCCACTACAACCTCATGAGATTGAGATTGTGTTAAGGCTATGATAAGGAACGC